>JAJMRX010000013.1:0-280876 GCA_030558135.1 Petasospora adriatica | reverse complement strand
CTGGAACCAGTACGACATTCTGCGCTTGGACGTTCTCAGTGGGGGCTCGTCCAGAGTATCGTCTGCGTCCTCGGTACTCTCTGATGAGCAGCCACACCCACTCAGAGTGTGCTCCTGATGGATGGTGATATAATTCGTGCCATCCGTCAATTCATGATTTTGATTTAAGGTTATTCACAATAATGTATCTGCGCAGCATTGTAATTGATAGGTTAGTGAATGTGCCAAATTGTCACATACCCTCGGAGTCCGTTTACGACAAGTCCGAGAACACACGACTAAAATTTTAAAGCCAAATGAACAGCTTGTGTCCGCGACTTAACTACTGTGGCAACGTCCAGAGCATCCTGAGCGGTGTTTCGCGAAAATGATGTGTGGCCCACGGCTCTACAACGTGTTTCCAGAGCATCCTGAGCGGTATTTCGCGAGAATGGTGTGGGCGCTCTGTGTGACCCCGGCTCTACTACGTATATCCAGAGCATCCTGAGCGGCATTTCGCGAAAATGGTGTGGGCGCTCTGTGTGGCCCCGGCTCTACTACGTATATCCAGAGCATCCTGAGCGGCATTTCGCGAAAATGGTGCGGGCGCTCTGTGTCGCCCACGGCTCTACAACGTGTATCCAGAGCATCCTGAGCGGTGTTTCGCGAAATTGGTGTGGGCGCTCTGTGTGGCCCACGGCTCTACAACATGTACCTCTCGTCCCGCGCACACTCAAGTTGCATTCTGGGTATATGACAAAGCCGTTTCCGTCAGTAGAATTAATGGTATGTGAGCGACTGTGTAACTCTACTTCTACAATGTATAATTAATCTATCATTAGACTTTTGACTCTTGATAAGCTATCAATGCCCGAAGGAAAAGAGGACGGAGGAAGAAGAGGAAAATGGAGTACCGAAATCTTCAGTACATAGTTGAACCGGTCTTGACTGACTTGATGATACCAGCAGACTGCAGGTCAGCAACAAGATCCAGAAGCATAAAGTCACAACCAGGGGCAGAACCGATGGTAGCAGCCACTGGAAGGTACTTCTCAGTGCCAGTGATGGTGGAGTTGTACGCAACTTCAGCCAATGGAACAACGATCTCCGGAGTTCTGGCGTATGGGGAAACAGCCATAGCGTAGAATCCACCACCTGGAGCAGAAGCAGCTGGTGCCTGTCTGTAGAAGTCTCTGTAAGATGTGGTTCCTGTGTTTGACAAGTAAACGTAAATTGAGCTGGCACAAGTCTCTGGGACGGCTGTGACAACCTCGGAGTTGAACCAGTTGTCAACCACAACTCTGTTGTGGGAAGCGTTGTTGTAGCCAACTTCGCCGTAGGTGTCATAGTTGTAGTTCCATCTGAATCTTGGAACTGGGTCAATGAATGGAGCATCACCATCGAAGGCCTCCTGGTAGTCCTTAGTGAATGGAACGAGGATGGAGTTGTACTGTTCGTATCCAGCCATGATTCCCCAAATACTACCGAAAACACCCCAAGCAGAGGAGTTAGTGGTAGTCTGGTAAGACTCAGTAGCATTGAAGAGAGAATACTCGGCACCTAGGAACTCAGCAGTCTGGTTGACAAAGTCGTAGTAGATGTTCTCAACTTCCTCACCAGCGTAGGAGTAGTCCTCATCCGCGAAGCCCAAGATTTGCTTAGGGTAGCTGGTGTACTGAGTCGAGAGCTCAGGACTCTCATTGCCGTACCAAGCGTCACCGAAGATCTTGAACATCTCGGCGTCTCTGGCAAAGAATCCAGCAGTGTCCTGAGAAGCAGCCATTGGAATAGCGCCCTCAAGAGAGATAGCGTTCCAGGTTGGACGGAGACCAAAGATACCCTGAGAGTTTGCTGGGCATCTGACAGAGCAAGCAGTGTCAGAACCAACAGTGAAGTCCAACCAGTCGTAGGCAGCCTCAGCAGCACCAGATCCACAAGAGGAAGAAGATGGCTGCTGGTATCCGTCACCACGTGGGTTGAAGGCGTCGTGATAGTCAACGTAGTCAGCAGTGGCACTCTCACCATTTGCGAACTGAGAAAGTTTGAGCTTACCGACAACAACAGCACCAAGATCAACGAGCTTCTGGACGCTGTGAGCACTGACATTGGCCTCAGGATAAAGCTTGTAGTAGTCTCTGTTACCACCAGAGGTCTTGATACCCTTGATGTCAAACAAGTCCTTGATACCAACACGGTAACCGCTCAGTGGCTTCTCCTCGGTTGGGGTGAAGTAGAGACGGGATGGGACGGCAATTGTCTGCGAGTGGGCAACTGGAACACCTGCTGGGAGAACCTTGAAACCATCCTCGACGGCCATGTCTGGAACAATACCCACCTGGAATGTCTGGAACTCATCAGCATACAATCTGTACGCCTGGAAGATCTGCAACTCACCGTTGGACCAGGTACCGAAGTATGGACCGTGAGTAATCTCGAGAGAAGTTGAGGCCACCAAAGAGGAAGACTCGGAGTCGACTGAAGCGGCTTCGGCGCCAGAGACAACGAGAGCTTGCAGGAAGCCCATAGAGAAAACATCATCACTTGTAGCAAAAGTCGAGGAGATGTTAGCAACGGTGTTGGCAGCCAACTCTGAAGAGTCGATGACTGTCAGTGGGAACAGCAAAGCGTTACCAAAGTCACCAGATTGAATCTTCAGGTCACCGGTTCCCACAGTGTAGACAGGCGTGTCTGGAATGTAGTAGTAGTTACCATCAAGAACCACCTGCTTAGAGTAAGACAGAGAACCAACTGGAGAAGCATCTCTCTTCTTCAGCTGGTCCTTGTCGATGACCAAACCGAGAGCAACCGTGGCCAACGTCAGAGCCTTGAAAAATCTCATTTTGTTGGTCTTAAGGAATCAATTACATAGGGAATAATCAAGGCATTTATATATTTTATTTACAGTAGATAACTCCGTCACCGGAGTTGTTAGCTGAGGCAAGAATTACCGCTAATTCCGCGCGTCAAGGGGAATGTGCATATCTCATCGAAGTCACTATGCGTGTATCATACGTGTGAACGATAACTGTGTACGTATCAAATGGCCTCCCTCCTCCTTATCTCTCCTCTCGAACAAGACTTCGCAGCTAGTGCTCGATCGAGCCAGATGCATGAGAAGACGCGGAGATGTATCGTGCATATCGTCGTCCAATCAAATCGAGAGCATGCCGATTGAGTTTGTCCCCCTCTAAGGGATATTATCCAGATTGGGCTTAATTGTTGAGGCTCCGTATATTGAGGATAGACGCATTGGGGCTTGCGTGCATCACGCTATACTCATCAGCAGGGACAACGAATTGCAATAGGCAGCGAGAGCTTGCTGTTCATTAAAACTTTTCATGCAGTTGATACGGGGCAGGCTCGCAGAATCTATGGAACTTGTCACTATTGTTGTAAGCTACTTGAAAGCAGATTACCGATTGCATCGAACCTGCCAGCGTCGACTTGGCAAGCTCTTCGAAAAGCTTGACAATCGGTATGCATTTCTCGGAGATACAAGAAAGACAAATTTGGACAAAACCTTATTTCCGGTTTCGATACCGAGGGGGTACCTCCGATCTCCGCAGGATTTGCAGATTGAGCAATAAGTCCTAGATTATCCACTTCTCGGCTGCCAATGACTGAACCTCGGAAAAGGTGACGAATATGCACTCCATGCATCGTCGGCTTCCTTTTTCAGTTATTAGGTGGGGGGTCTATATCCGCATTGGATGATAAAAGAGCTGCAGGACTCTGCAACGCTTGCGGTGCTCAACTCCGTTAACGGCCACGTCTTTCCGGAGGTGCGTTTAGTAAAAGGTGCTCATTGGTGGGATTATTAAACAGACAAACACAGTTTTCTGATGATGATGATGAATCACAGTTGTTAATCGTGCAGCTATATCGTTCTGGGAGTTCGACGTTTGGCAGGGAGCGATATCGAAGTCCTTTAACCCGATTGGCTACTTGTCCCACGATTGACTCTTGAAGGTACACTGAAGATCCATACCCTAAAGCCCCGGGCCTCGGTACGTAATTGATAAGGTTTATATAATATGAAGTGGTGGACTTAGAATGCCAAGTGGAGAGTCTGTAGTATGCCTCACACGGCGCCTATCATCTGACTGATTTGCGGCAAGGCGGTGCCGTTCGTTCGAAAGAGCGGCACTGGGTGGAAGAATACGGCAATTCTATTCGTGCTACCTAACCTGTGCGCTCACTCTCCGTTTAGTGATTGGTAGGAATGCGCTTTGGTCTGTGTCCTTGGTGAAATCACATAGAAACGAACGTCTCAACATTGTAGTATAGATCAGTGACAGGGTTGAGGGCAACGAGGAGCCTTGTGAAATGATACTGTGTTACATAAACAGTGTTCTCACAATTGCTACTAGGTCAGTTTCTCAGAAATTAACGTGGTCTTCTATTGAAACCAAAAGTTGGAGATTGATTTAATCATGCGGCATCTTCAATATGGTCGACTGAGCCACGCTTCTGGAGTGGGACTTCGTGGCGGAGCTTGGCTTCACTGTGATCAACAACATCACCGAATACTTCAGCCACCTCCTCGAGAGTACGACCCGAGGTTTCAGGGAAAAAGAACACAACAATCAATGTCTCAACTGCAAGAACACAGCAGTACACGATATAGTACTTCCACTCAATCGCATCCATGGCTATAGGGTTCACAAAAGAGTTGAACACGTTCACAATTTGCTGCCAGAACTGAAAGCAGTCAATGCCTTTAGCCCTATGAGAATATGGCAGGATCTCTGTGACATAAAGGAACGGAAGTCCATTGGAGCCAATATTATAAGCCAAATAGAATAGGAATATCATGGCCAACACACCATTCGCTAGGGCCTTGTTATCGAAATTCTGCTTTTGGTTCTCAGCAGACAGTGCAGTCCAAATAATGTAAGTGATCAACATACCAACAACACAAGTTATGAACATTGTTCTTCTCTTGAAGAACGAACACACAGCACAGCAAGCAGCAGCAGTCACAAGGTTATATATCATCAGGCACATGTTGATGAGGAGTTGTCTCGGAGTGTCGGTGATTCCAATGGAAGTCAAGACCAGATTGAGATAGTACGACACCAGACCATTTCCAGAAAGCTGCATCATGGTCGACACAAAGAGAACCAAGAAGATTCTTTTCCGGTAAGAGGGTTTCTTGACAAAGTCCAAATAGCTTGCATTCGCCCCGGCAAGCTTCTCAGCTTCCAATCCATTCTCAATTCCACGAAGTTCGAAATCAACCAGCTGTTGGGCATTCTTTTCTGTTGAGTTCCCGGTATGAATCTTGAAAAGAACTTGTCTTGCACTTTCCTGTTTACCCCTGGCGACCAGAAAACGGGGAGACTCAGGAACCCAAAAGAAGCACAAAAGCTGAAACAAGGGAAAAATCCTTGAATGAAAGAAGGGATTCTCCAACACCAATTGCTTTGTACGTTTCTGGAGAGGTAAGTGACAATTGCTGCCACAGTGGCACCCAGGTACCAGCAGATGTTGTATGCAAACGTACTCGTCTCTCTGTGTTTGGGATAGGCTATCTCCGAGATGAGGGTAGGGGCGCCCACAATAGCGACTCCACTTCCGAAGCCAATGATAAGTCTAGAGATCAAGAAGAAGGCATAGTTTGTGGATACTCCCTGCAATATTGCTCCAAGAAGAGCGATCGACTGTCCTGAAATGATTACGAAACGTCTCCCGTAACGGTCACACAACCATGGTGCAACGAAAACACTCAGCATGGTACCGAATGTAACTGCGGATGTGAGTGCCCCCAAGATGTGTCCTCTCGGGTTACCCATATAATCGCTCCAGTAGGTCAGGGTCTGCAGACCATTGATCATCGAGCCATCGAACCCGTTATTGGTGGAGACGAGTGTCACGATAAAGATATCGAAAGACAGCTTCATAAAATGGGGAACACGGAAGAATGGCCTGGTTTCATATATAAAGTCGTCAATGGTGAGTGGTGAGAAGTGCTCCTGATACTTGTCGTCAGGCAGCACGCTGTGTATGGAGATGTCAGACATGATGAGAGAGTTTACCAATATTTTCAAAGAAGATCTCAAATATCTCCGTGCCGAAAACCCCTTTATATACAATCGAGTCGAGTCCCGAAATGGTGGCATCTGGTCAAGGCCGCACGCGGGATACCATGGAGCAGCGCTATCCACCCCGGACTCTTGCCTGCATGATCTGTCTTACATGTGGGGCAACCACAAACGCATGAGGGTTCTGGACCGTTGTTGAATCCTCACAGTAGCCAGTCGCACTGCGCTTAGCTTCTTATCAGCAGGATGTTAGAAGTTCTTTCTTTCCAATCCCAACGACCAAACAAGCCTTGAGCTACACTTTGAGGCTTTGCGTCTAACCAAAAAAGATGTAAGCTTCTCATCAATGTTACATTTGAAGCCCCTTAAGTTACAGTTCGTACCTCAAACTGGCGGCTAGTACTTCCGTAAAGGTGTAAAATAGGACGCTGTCCACGGCTATCTGTCACCCACAGAGCCGCCCGATAATTGTTGCGGAACCGTGCTGGCGAGCCTACAGGAGTACATAAAGGCGACGATACAAACAGCTTTTAAGTGCACATTAATGTACCTGACAGTGAATCAAGAGATAATGAACGCTAATTCATTTGAGCTTTCGACATGAGGATAAACCTTTTGAGGCACCTTCTGAGAAAAGTTCGTTTCTTTTCAAGGCATCTGAGCCTTGATTTCAGGATGCAAAAAGTGCGGAAGCGGTACAGTAACAAGCGCCATCAGCCGATACAACCCCGCTCAATGACTCCGAGGGCAAGTCACGATGCAGTCGTGATTTTAGCACGGATCGCGGGAAATTCTCGCTGCAATTGTGGCAGCAAAAATCTGGGGAAATCAGTGCGAAATTTCCAGCGGTGCCCAGCCCGGCGCGTGTGTCTGGGGTTTATAATGAGGGGTTTGGTACGTTTCCTCCATAACGGAGAAGCATCAATTCTCACTATCTGTAACTTCGAACATGACCGGTTTCCTCAAAGTAAAGGGCACAAAGATCGTTGATGAGACAGGGGCACCCGTTGTGCTAAAGGGCACTGCAACAGGCGGTCACCTCAACATGGAGAACTTTATTACTGGCTATCCTGGACACGAGACTGAACATAAGAAAGTGCTCAAGTCCAAAATGGGCGAGGAAAAGTTTAACTTCTTCTTTGACAAGTTTTACGAATACTTCTGGACAGAGAAGGATGCCATTTTCTTCAAAGAAGAACTCAAACTCAACTGCCTGAGAATTCCATTCAACTACAGACACTTCCTGGACGATGAAGGCGACTTGTTCAAAATCAACCCTAAGGGTTTTGAGCGGTTGAACGCTTTAGTCGATACCTGCGCCAAGCACGAGATTTACACCATCCTCGACTTGCATGCTGTCCCTGGTGGTCAGAACCAGGACTGGCATTCTGACTCGGGAATCCACAAATCTATGTTCTGGGACTTTAAAGTGTTCCAAGATGCCATTGTTAACTTGTGGAAGGAACTTGCTGCCTATTACAAGGATAACACCTGGGTGGCCGGGTATAACCCATTGAACGAACCTGCAGTGTCAGATCATTCCAAACTTGTCAACTTCTATGCAAGGGTCGAAAAAGTGATAAGATCTGTCGATGAAAACCACATCCTTTACTTGGACGGTAACACATACGCTATGGACTTTAGACAGTTCACTGAACCCCTTCCAAACTCTGTTTATGCAATTCATGACTACACCATTTATGGCTTCCCAAATCCTGAGGGAACTCTTTACTCCAGTTCTGAGGAGGAAAGAAGCAAACTCAAGAGCCAGTACCAAAGAAAGCTGGAATACATGACCCAGTGGGGTGTTCCCGTGTGGAACGGTGAGTTTGGTCCTGTTTACGCCTCCAAGGAGAGAGGTGACAGTGACCCCGAGACTGTTAACAAGACTCGTTACAAAGTGCTCAAGGATCAACTAGAAGTGTACAAACATGGCGATCCATCTGGTGATGGCGCCCCTATCTCCTGGTCTATTTGGGTTTACAAAGACATCGGATATCAAGGACTCACCTATGTCGATCCTGCTTCCAAATTCTATCAAGTCCTTGGTGGTTACCTCCTCGAGAAGAAGAGAATTGGTCTCGACAGATGGGGTAATGATATTGCTCCTGAATTTGCTAAGCTCTATGACGACCTCGGGGAGCACTTTAAACAAGTGATCCCTGAAAAGTACCATAAGGCCTTGTATCCACACAACTGGACTATAAAGGACTTCTTGAGTCGTGTCTCTAGAGATATGTTGCTTTCTCAATACTCTCAACACGTCTACGCTGATCTGCTCGCGGCGCTCTCACTTGAGGAGCTTGATGAGCTTGCCGCTTGTTTCAAGATTGAGAACGTTGTGAAGAGAGAGGAGCTAAATACCATTCTCAGAGAATACTAGTTTAAATAATGACCACATTTTGTCAAACATAGCCATGTCATCTCAAAAGCATCACTTTAAGATTAGGTAATCACAATCGATCGAAAAGTCCGGGTTATTTCTTTTTTTTATAGGCCCACACCCCCAGCTCTCGAGCACTGCCGCCCCTTTCGCAAACCGGAAAACCGAGAAGGTACTCGATATCAGGTTCCGAGAACCCAAAAAAATCTACAACGAAACCCTTAGAAACGCCCTTATCAAATTGATATTGGTTGCCCGATCGTCTGCAACAATCCGTGATGACTACCTACGAGAAGGTTGTGAAAGTATGTGAATCTCAATCGCTCATTCCCTGCTCTCGAGAACGTTCGGCTCTAGCCGATTAGAGCGGTGAACTGGTTACACGAATGTGATGGGAAATGATCCAATTCTAAGCTATTGTACTAACAATTTTCAAAGGGAGCAACCAAGATAAAGGTATGGCTACAAATCAAGTTCTGTTAAAGCCCTTTTACTAACTCCAAGGTTGCGGCCCCCAAGCCGAAGTACATCGAACCTATATTGATGGCGACAGGTTCAAAATCGGATTTCCGTTCCGTGATGTCTGCTTTACAATTGAGGTTAGATGACAGTGCGTGGTCCATTGTTTACAAAGCATTACTCGTTGTCCACATCATGATCAGAGAAGGTGAGAAAGATGTCACACTTAAGTATCTATCGAACCGTCAGGACTACTTCAATTTGCATCATATAAAGACGATAGGCTCGGCAGATGCCAGAAGCCTTCTTCGTTATGCGAAGTACCTCGCCATCAGAGCACGTGAGTATGCCTCAACTGGTATCGATTATGTTAGAGACGAGCAATCTTCCAACAAAAAGGATGGAGGCGCTTTGAGACAACTCACTATAGACAAGGGCCTATTGCGCCAGGTGGAAAGCGTGGAGAAACAGATTAAAGGATTGATTAATTGCAAGTTCAACGAGGCCGAAATCAATAATGACATCGTTCTCACATGTTTTCGAATGCTGGTAAATGACCTGCTTTGCCTTTACCAGGCTCTCAACGAAGGCGTTATCAACATCTTGGAGCACTATTTCGAAATGTCGAAATATGACGCCGAAAGAGCGCTCCAGATCTACAAAGAGTTTGTCGAACTAACGACCGACGTTGTGAACTATTTGAGAATTGCCAAACATCTCGAGTATGCCACAAAGCTCCATGTTCCAACCATTAGACATGCACCAACGGCACTGGCAACAAGTCTTGAAGAGTATCTTCATGACGAGAACTTCGAAGTTAATCGTTCGCAGTATCTGGCTCAAAAGGAATTCAGCAATAATGGGGAGATGCAAAAGCCTGCCCCAAATCAGTCACGCTCAGTGACGGGATCAAAACTGTCAACCATGCCAGTTCCTTCGTCCACGACTCAGGAGCCAGTCGCAAATCCATGGGCGGCCCAGTTCGGACAATTCTCGTTACAACCGTTGCAAGTTCAGTTTACACAAGGAATGCAACCCGTTGCGCCACTTCAGCCTCAAGCAACCAACAATCCCTTCCTGGCAATGACACAGACTCAACAGCCACAGCAGTTCCATAGCTTACAACAACAGAAACAGGCCCAACCACAGAGCGTTTACAATCAAGTTGTTCCTGCATTCACTGGTGCCGGGTTCGGTGGTTACACTCCTGGTACATTACAGCATCAACAGACCGGTAATCCATTCCTTCAGCAGTCTCAACAATCTCAAGCAAATCCACAGATGACCCAACAACAACTCGAGATGTCTCAACCGGCTGCACCAAAACTCACTGCATCCCAAACAGGAAATAATCCGTTCTCTTTGAACTACAAAAGCGCTCTATCATCTGTCCCCGAGAGCTCTTCGCTAAAGCAGCAGCACACGAACAATCCATTTGCATTATCTGGCAATGCTCCTGATAATTCAAGCACTTTTACAGGACCAATCACTGCGCAAACTACAGGTACGAACCCCTTCTTGAAGCAGGCCTACACTTCCAACAGAATCTCTTTGAATGGTGCTGCTACTTTTGGAGGCTATGAGAACCTCCCGACCACTCCAGTATTCCCCCAGACTATCCAGGAGCAACGCACAGGACAAGCACAGCGAAATGCTCAGTGGGGTCTTCAGCAGCAGGTCACTGCTCAGCAGATGCAACAAATCCAACAGCAACAGCAGCAACAGCAGCAACAGCAGCAGCAGCTAATGTTTCAGCAACAACTGCAATCACAAGCCCCCCAGTATCAGAATTACGAGGGTCCTAGCCTGATTTGATCAGTTTCACCAAAAATTAATTGATGTACACTATGTCCCAGATTATTCACAGTAGACTGCCAAGGATGACTCTCGTTTCCATTTTAGGTGCGCACTTCTTCACCAAGTCGCCGCGGGCCGCCGAAAATTGGATAGGGGCCACATATTCAGCAGGGGGAGATAATAATCCTCGCTATAGCTAGACAAGACTACTCAAGTTTGCAAATAAGAAACTCGCACACATAAACACTCAGAGCTTATACTCAAACAGTAAACCAATGCCCCGCAAGAGATCTATCGACGAGATGGACACTGCGACGGGTGGTGGCGGCACAGATTTCGTTGGATCCTTATCGATGGCACATTCGAACTCTACATCAAAGTCAAAGGGGGTAACTAACTCCATTGTCGGAATCTCGAGAACGATTGCAGCATGTCAGCGCTGCCGTCAAAAAAAGACAAAATGTGACCAGAAGTTTCCGAGTTGTTCACGCTGTTTGAAAGCTGGTGCCGATTGCGTGGGCCTAGATCCGGCCACGGGCAGAGAGATCCCGAGATCATACGTGATATCGTTAGAGAACAGAATCAGTGAACTGGAAGCACTTCTTCACCAAGGTGGCATTGATGCGAATGGAAAAGTTGTATCGCCCTCTCTGAGGTCCAACTCGAAGGCCACAAGCCCGGAGGACAACCTGATCCTCTCTTTGAGTAAGACATCCCCACTTTCCAATACTTCATCAGTACAAGGACAATCAGACTCTATAGGATCGAGTTTGAAGATGGCCATACCAAACAACAGCGAGTCAACAGGACTGTCGTTTTACATTGGAGATTCGTCCGGAATATCATTTGCAAAACTTTTGTTCACCGCCGTTAACTTTCACCCAGGAGCTATCAACGAGAATAATTCGATAACAACACGTGTGCCACTTCCAGAGAATGAGAGCGATAAAATAGCAAACCTGCCTTCCAAATCAGCTGCCGAATATTTCATAAAGAGCTATTTTGAGCAGTCGAACACACAATTGCCCCTGCTACACAGAGAATACTTTCTCGATAACTACTTCAAGCCAGTATATGGGAATCTCTCACCAAATGTGAAGCTTGCAGCAAATTATACCAAGATGAATAATGACATTTCGCCAATTTCCGAAGAGGATACATGGTACTTTCAGTACCGAAAGATGAATATTGACGTGTGTACAATGGCAGAAACGCCAGAGAGATTCCACAAGCCCCTTTTCTTTCTCAATCTTGTGTTTGCTATTGCGTCCTCAATCAACCTGCTGCATTACTCACCAGAAACATCCAACTCATACCAAAAACAGGCGATGATTTTCTCGGAGTCGATCTATCAATCGGAAGACCGCCTGGAATGTCTTCAAGGGCTTCTCCTTCTAACTCAGTATTCAGTAATGAGACCTTCAACACCTGGTGTTTGGTACTTGCTTGGGACATCGCTTCGCCTGTGTGTGGACTTGGGACTCCACACTGAAAAGCTAAACCATCAGTTCTCCCCTTTCGTGAAGGATTTAAGGAGAAGACTGTTCTGGTGTGCTTACTCTCTTGATCGGCAAGTTTGTGTTTACTTGGGGCGGCCGTTTGGGATTCCAGAGGAATCAATCTCAACCAAGTTTCCTGTTGAATTGGACGATTGCCTGATCAATGTTGATGAAGATGAAGATTTCTCGAAGTCTTCAAACTCCTTACCAACTTACAAAACGATCTCACTGAATTTTTTCAAGATAAGGCGGATACAAGCAGAGATCTTGCAGGTTTTGTACTTCACTTCATCCACTTTGCCCAGATTTTATAAATCTTTGAACGATTGGAAGTTAAAAATTGACAATCAGCTGGAACATTGGTTTAAGACCATACCACTGAAGTCCTCACGCAAGTGTAATTGCGACTTCAACTTTGAGTTCTTTAAACTCAACTACTATCATACTAAACTTTTGCTGTTTGGAGTAACACCAAAGAACACGAAACCGACCGAAAGCACACTGAAAATCATATACGAGTCGTCAAAAGGTATCATGAACTGTTACATTGAGCTTTACAAGGCGGAAGCTGTTAACTACACGTGGTCAGCCGTTCACAACCTCTTCATGGCTGGAACGTCGTTTTTTTACGCAATTTATAATAGCTCTGAGTCGCTGCTGAATTTGGATGAATTCGAATCAATCACAAGAAATGTGATGGATGTGTTGAACTCTCTTGTCAATTCTTGCGAAGCCGCCACGTCGACAGTTGAGATATTTGAGATCTTGAGTCTGGCTATCATTAGGCTGAAGTTTGAAGACTCACGTGCAGCCGCCAACTACTTGAATGTAACTGATGTCAATGATATTGAAAGATTCTTCGAGGAACTGAACAACAAGTCACCAAAGGACCTGATAGTCGACACCTTCCAGGACCTACAAGGAACAACTCCGTCTGACCCCACAATAATCCAGGGTCTTACGCCTCCAATTAGAGATCATCGCGGCATACTATCGAGGGAAGACAATTATCCCTCACTCTCAACTCCTCCGGGAACGAGCGCCTTTGCGGATTATAACGCAAATCAGGATTTTGAGCAGCAGCGTATTTTCGAGTTGATGAATCAGGTTTCCAGTGAAACCATTTATAAGCAATTGTTTGGAACTCAAAGTTTCACTTAAATTGGATTTTGCCGAATACTTGAGACATATTGTAGTGTGCGTACGTCTGCCTCGCTAAGATTGTGCTTCACTGAGTTGATAGTCGTGATTCGCAGAGTGTGGCCGTCATAAAGACATCTGACATCCACCACTGTACCGTATTGAGAAATGAGCGGATCTTCAAGTACCAGGTCCTCTCCCATGGAGAGTTTGAGAGTCGATGTAGACTGTGTGACGTTATCTAAAGACTTGACCGTGATGCAAGCATTCGGAACGTCAAATTCCACAATCGTTCCTATGACGCGAACTAGCTCCGTACTGTTGGGTTTGTAAAAGCGGGAGATGTTGTGGACATCGACCAGAAGGCTGGACATCCCATCACCCTCTCACGCCTTTGTTTACCGGTGATGTTGTTGATTTTCCATATTTTTTTTCTATCGCGAGCTTGTTCCTCATCGATACTAAGGCATGCTTAGAAGACATCTCCATACGCTTCGGCAAGGAGACGTTGTGCTACTACGTTCCGTGGTACGAAGTGACCGATTTTGGCTCACCGAGCCTCTTCTTGCAGGAGGCAAGACCAACATACAACGCGGACAAGTGATTTCCCACGACTCCCTCATAGGATTAAAGTCCCGATCGATAGTACAGTCTAACGAGGCCGGGAACTCGTTCATAGCTACGCATGCTTCTACAGAAGACTACATTAACTTATCGAAGAGGGCAGCTCAGCCAATATACCCATTCGATGCATCTGCTATTGTGGCATTGGCAGATCTGCATCTTAGCTACCCGAAGCTTGATTCCCCAGCTCAACCGCTACAGTTTTTCGAGGCCGGCACTGGGCACGGATCTTTGACCCTGGCGATATGCTCTCGAATACACGCTGCCAACTGCTTCCTTGACCAGTTCGGAATACGCGGTGCCGTATTGCACTCCATAGACCGGAACGAGGCACATTCGAATGTTGGGCGCAGAACCATTCGCAACTTCAAACGAGGTATCTACAGCAATGACGTTAAGTTCCATATAGCAGAGTCTCCAGCGGATTGGCTCGAATCGGAATCTTCATCTGAGTGGAGAGCCCTATCCTCTGAGGACGAGTTCTTGAGTGGTGCATTTCTTGACCTTCCAGATATGGTTCCCAACATTGAATCTCTTTCCAAGAGTTTACAACAAGATGCTCCACTAGTGGTATTTTGTCCATCAGTGAACCAGATTATCGATGTGATCAAGAGGATTAAACACAGTAATGGCGACATAAAGTTGTCGCATATAAGGACAATTCAGCTCGTCCCAGGCGTTGGAGGTGGCCTGCAGGATTGGGATACACGCTACACTATCGTGAGAAATACGGGAGAAGAGGCTGTGGTATGCCGACCAAAAGTGGGGACAAGACTAGTCGGAGGTGGCTTCGTTGGGTTATTTAAAAAGTTACCCAGCGATGCGGTGATCAAGTCTAAACTACTACTGGGTGCTTCATAATTAACATAGAAAGAAACCATCAAAAGCAGAGATAGCAACTAAAACACAAATGCATATGATTTCATAGAACGGTACGTTTGGAGGCACGCTTCTTGTTCTTAAGGAGAACCTTTTGCTTGACTAGCTCCGCCTCAGACTCAGATTCAGATTCCATGTCCATCTCCTCATCACTCTCCACATCAATTTCAGACTCCTCAGCCTGGTCCTGCTCTCTTTGTGCACGGGCTTCTTCCTTCGCAGCCTGTTTAGCAAGTTCAACCTCCCTCATTCTCAATAGTTCTGGGTTAGACTCCACAAGCTTCTTATCGAGAGCCAGCTGGCGTTCCTTGTTACCCTTCATTCTATTCTTGTAGAAGGCACGCTCACGCTTCTGTCTGATCTCCTCAACACGCGCCATGGCCTTCAGCGTTGTCGCCACAAGGTCTCTATTGTATCTCACTGGGACATTTCTTCTAGCAGCGAAAGTCAGCGTAGAATCCACAGCAAGTTCTTTACCAGCAGCTTTGCGGAATGCCTTGGTCCATCTCAGCTTTCTTGGGTTACGACGCTGCTTGAAGGCTTTGTGGCATTTCGAGCGACAGAACCGGAACTCCTTGGCATCGTTACGCACAAACATGATACCCTTGCCTGGGTATACTGGACTTGAGCAGAAATGACACTGGTACACTCTCATATTTCCTTTTTACTGCTAAACGATACCGCCAACCCGAGTGAGATGAGTATCCCTCTTGTAGAAAAATTTCTTTGACATAATGTTTCGTTAAGGGCACACTAAAGGACCTTCCAAATCAGGACATTTTCGGAACATTTTTGATTTTTTCCACAGTGACCATTACAGATCCTCGTTGACCGCTAACTAAGCCACTACTAAATCTCAGAAGGACGATGTCACAAACCATCGATATCCCTACGCTTCCCGTTCCAGGCGAAAATAATGGACCCCAGCAGCTCACACTGGAATCACCTTCTGAGCTACCTCAGACTCAAGGTCCTAAGCAAGGCACAGCAGATTTTTACTTTGACCAGGCAATGACGACGATGGGTAATCACCCTTGGCTAACAGGCCTTGGTGTTTTCATGAGTGCATACTTCGTCGCTGGCGCCTTTAAGTCAAATCAACCTGGAATCAATGGAAAGGCCTTCCATAAAGGCGGATTTGGAGCAAAAATGTCAAGAAAGGAGGCTTTGCAAATACTAGGGTTGAGAGAGTCCACACTTACGAAGAAGAAGCTCAAAGATACGCATAGAAGAATCATGCTTGCAAATCACCCGGACAAGGGTGGCTCCCCTTATCTGGCCATTAAGATTAACGAGGCTAAAGACTTTCTGGAGAAGGCTGGAATTCAAAAGTAATGAGCTGACCTGTACATAAATACAAAACTGCTATTTGGCAACAATTGAAACCACATCCTCGTCATGAACCGAGTGATTGAGCCCGCACTTTTGCGGATTGTGTTTGGTAGAACTTCCCCACACAAGGGCGTACTTGAATGTGTTTTTGAAATCTCTGTGAATAGCATTGCAGACGTCTTCGATAGTGCTGTTATTCCTCACGACCATTGGATCCTCAAAGTTGACAGCAACGCCTCTTCTCTTTGTGTAGAGCTTAAGAAGGTCCAATTTATACCAAATTTCTTCGATAACGTCTTGAATTCCCAAATTCATTTCACAACTCATTACGGCCGTATTTGGCTCTCTGGCAATTCTATCAACCTCCTCTAGAGAAACTGCGTCGACCTTGTTATAAACATAAAGACACTTTATGTAGCTTCTGTGAGACTCGTTGATTACATCGATGAAATCCTCCACAGTGCAATTCTCATCTCGAATGAGAACATCAGCATTGTGCACTTTATAGTCTCTAAGGATCCCTTGCACGATTTTTTCATCCAAATACTTTGGTGGCGATGTGTAACTGAATTTGACACCACCCGAGCTCTTTTGCTTGAAATAAATGTTCGGCTTTTCCTTGTTCAGTCTGATTCCAACACTTTCTAATTCCTTCTCTAGAATCTCTCTTTGGTTTGCACCTTTTGTCGCATCAAGAACGATTAGAATTAGATCAGCGGTCTTTGCAGTGGCAATGACTTGTCTTCCACGACCTTTACCCTCCGAAGCACCATCAATGATACCTGGCAAATCGACCACCTGAATGCGAGCATTTTGATACTCGAGAACACCGGGCACAGATGTGAGTGTTGTGAAAGCATAACTGGCGACTTCAGATTTGGTTTTAGTGATCTTGGATAAAAAAGATGATTTGCCAACAGATGGGAAACCAATCAAAACTACTCGAGCATCTCCCGACTTTTGTACTTCGAACCCCTGACCAGGAGAGGATGAAGACCCCGGAGCAGGCTCAAGGAGCTGTTGTCTATAACGAGCAAGTTTGCCCTTCAAAAGACCAATGTGATACTCTGTGGCTTTGTTCTTCTGTGTTCTAGCCAACTCTTCCTTGATTTGATTACTGAATTGAAAGCGTTAGTATAGTGATCGATGATTGAAGTAGAACTTGGGTTGGACTTACATCTTTTCAACAATACCCATTTTGTACGATTAAAAGAGTTCTCAGAGATGATGCTTCCTCCAAATATCTCTCAGTTCTTATGTAAGCGAGTGCGTTTTTTTTTTTAATTTTTTCCGCCCGACTCCCAGCGCGATGTCGACGCGTGCCACACAGTTCAAGCACATCGTTGACTTTCGTTACGTTTTGCCACTCGAACCCCAGTCAATACATAATAATAAAATGCAGGCTCCAGTGGTGTTCATGAGTACGTCCTATCTTTGAAGCATTCATAAGTACTAACAACATCCAAGACACCAACCAGAATAGGGAAACTGGTCGTCAAGCTCAAGTGGCCAATATCACTGCTGCGAAAGCTGTCGCTGACATTATCAGAACATGTCTTGGACCAAAGGCCATGTTGAAAATGTTGCTTGACCCAATGGGTGGCATTGTACTCACCAATGATGGGCATGCCATCCTGAGGGAGATCGATGTCGCTCATCCGGCAGCAAAATCCATGATTGAGCTGAGCAGAACTCAGGACGAAGAGGTTGGTGATGGCACAACCACAGTTATCATCCTTGCAGGTGAAATTTTGGCCCAAAGCTTCCCATACATCGAAAAGAACATCCATCCTGTGATTATTATTCAGGCACTGAAGCAGGCGCTCAGCGATGCCCTTCAAATTATCCATGAAGTATCAAGACCTGTGGACACAGACAACGACGAAGCCATGATCAAGCTTATTTCTGCATCTATCGGTACTAAATACGTCAGTAAGTGGTCAGAGCTGATGTGTAAGCTCTCACTCCAGGCTGTCAAAACTGTTGTTGTTGACGATGGTTCTGGGCACAAAGAGATCGACACCAAAAGATATGTGAGAGTGGAGAAAATTCCTGGTGGCGAAATTGAGGATTCGCAGGTTCTTAATGGTGTTCTACTGAACAAAGACGTCACACATCCTAAAATGAGAAGACACATTGAAAACCCAAGAATTATCCTTTTGGACTGTCCACTTGAGTATAAGAAGGGCGAATCGCAGACCAACATCGAAATCACGAAAGAGGAAGACTGGAATAGAATTCTGCAGATTGAGGAGGAGCAAGTGAAGCAAATGTGCGAGACGTTGCTCAGCTTCAAACCAGACTTGGTTATAACAGAGAAGGGCGTATCTGACCTGGCTCAGCACTATTTGCTCAAAGGTGGAGTTACCGCACTGAGAAGAACCAAGAAATCGGATAACAACAGAATCGCTAGAGCCACCGGTGCTACTATCGTGAACAGAATTGAAGATCTGCGCGAGGCAGATGTCGGTACCAAGTGTGGTCTTTTCAAAGTGGAGCTCATTGGCGATGAGTACTTCTCGTTTTTGACGGAGTGTGAGAATCCTCAGGCGTGCACGGTGATGCTCAGAGGTCCATCCAAAGATATCTTGAACGAGATTGAAAGAAATTTGCAGGATGCAATGGCTGTGACGCGTAATGTCATGTTTGAGCCAAGCTTAGCCCCTGGAGGAGGTGCAACTGAGATGGCGGTTTCTGTGAGACTCAGTGAGAGAGCTAAAACCATCGAAGGTGTCCAGCAGTGGCCATACCAAGCTGTTGCAGACGCTTTTGAGGTGATTCCTAGAACTCTTATTCAGAACGCTGGTGGGAACCCAATAAGAATTCTCTCTCAGTTGCGTGCCAAGCATGCTAAAGGCGAGTACACCTGGGGGATTGACGGTGACAAGGGCAAGGTTGTGAATATGAGCGAGTATGGAATTTGGGAGCCCGAGGTTATCAAGCAGCAAAGCATCAAAACGGCCATCGAGAGCGCTTGCTTGCTACTGAGAGTCGATGACATTGTTAGCGGTGTTCGCAAGCAAGGGGAGTAACTTTTACGGAAATACATAGCAAGTCAAGTCATCAAGTTTCATTGTTCCACTCGTAAGTCGCCGTCAGCATCCATCAATTCCTCCTGCCCTTCTTCTACCACTCCTTCATCCTGAACGAAGGGGAAGTACCTTTGTACGATTTCTAATATCTCTCGTATCTCTTCTTCGGAGAACCTTTGATCACATTCCTCCACAATAGCGTAAAGGTTCACCAGTGAATATGGAACGGAGTTGATGATTTGTAGCCGCTCAATCTTCTCGAGAGAGAACTTGGCCAAATCATTCATGCATCCAGTAATAGTCTTGGCTGACTGCTGCCCTATGTTCGATTTTGCTAAGAAGGATGCAACTTCACCCGAGATAGTCTCTAGATCAGGATTAAAGCTTCTTTTGTGCCGCTTCTGATCCGTTGTCTTCCAGTTATTCTGCACTCGGATTTCTTTGAGATGTTCGTACACTTCGAAGTTGGATAAGAGTTTCTCTCTTTCAACCAATACCTGTAGGCAAGTTAGTACATGAGTTAACATTTGAGCCCCATACCTTCATGTTTGCACTCGCCGCACCCTTATATTTTGTTCTTTTGAGATTGTGTTGATCCCCTCCCCCGATGAGCTTTTTCGTGGTAATTTTGGTAAAGGCTAGTCTCACGCGCGAGTCTCCAGTCCCTGAGAGCGCCTCACTAGACCCGCGCGAGTCTCTCAGCCCTGGGGAAAATGGACTTGACACACGTGCAGGCTATTTTCTCACACGGCTCCACAGATGTTGATGTAAAATACGAGAGATACATATACTGGAGCTTTGAACCAAATTTCACTTTATATATATTTCTGTCCGAAAAGCAAAACCCGAAATGAAGTTTGGAGACCATCTTCAGAGTTCTTTAATCCGGGATTTCAGCTTCTATTACATCGCATACGATGATCTAAAGAAGCAGCTGAAGCAAGGCCTCAAGAGCACAAATGGCGCGTGGTCTGAGGAGCTCGAAGAGAAATTTCTGACAGACCTCGGCAAGGAATTGGACAAGGTATATGGATTCCAGCAGATAAAATCTTTTGAGATCTCCAAAAGAATAAAGGAGGCAGAGCAATCAGTCAACACCGTCATCGCCGCAATCGACAGCGAGGAGCCACCCTTTGAACAGGATTTTGAGGACTTAGAGGAAGAGCTTTCAGATGTCATTGCAGATGTTCATGATCTTGCGAAGTTTACCACGTTGAACTACACTGGGTTCCAAAAGATTGTGAAGAAGCACGATAAGCAGACCGCCTTTAAACTGAAGGCAATTATACATGCGCTGCTTGACGCCAAACCTTTCTTCAAGGACAATTATGATCCCATGATTGTGAAGCTTTCTGGCTTATATGACCTCGTGAGAACCAGGGGTAACCCTGTTAAAGGTGACTCCTCTGCTGGTGGATCTCAGCAAAACTTTGTGCGTCAGACAACCAAGTACTGGGTACATCCAGACAACATCACAGAGTTGAAGCTCATTATTCTTAAGCACTTGCCTGTCCTCGTATTCAACTCAAATAAGGAGTTTGAGCGCGAGGACTCCGCCATCACGTCGATTTACTATGACAACGAGAATTTGGATCTATATTACGGAAGACTGAGAAAGGATGAAGGTGCTGAGGCCCACAGACTCAGATGGTATGGTGGAATGGGTGCAGATACGATCTTTGTTGAGAGAAAGACACACAGGGAGGACTGGACGGGAGAGAACTCTGTTAAAGCCAGATTTCCATTGAAAGAGAAGCATGTCAATCCATTCATGAAGGGCGAGTTTACTGTGCCTCAAGCATTTGCAAAAATGAGAAAAGATGGTAAGAAGCCACTTAAGGAGATAGAAGGATTGGAAGCACTAGCGCGGGAAACACAGTACACTGTGATCAAAAAGAAGCTCAGACCTGTGGTGAGATCGTTCTACAATAGAACAGCTTTCCAGCTTCCTGGCGATGCGCGTGTCCGTATCTCCCTGGATACCGAATTGACAATGGTTCGGGAGGATAACTTTGACGGTGTCGATAGAACTAAGGGTAATTGGAGACGGATGGACATTGGCGTTGACTGGCCTTTCAGCCAATTGGCCCCTAAGGATGTGGAGAGGTTCCCATATGCTGTGTTAGAAGTCAAGCTTCAAACACAACTAGGTCAAGAACCTCCACAGTGGGTCAGGGATCTGATCAGTTCCCACCTCGTGGAGGCTGTTCCAAAATTCTCTAAGTTTATTCACGGTATTGCTACACTCCTACCAGAGCGTGTGAACCTTATTCCATTCTGGCTACCTCAAATGGCTACGGATATCAGAAAACCGGTTCTAGATGCAGAGTTCGGTATACACAGAGCGAACAACTCCAACAACAACACTTCCGGTGGTGAATTTATGGATGACGAGGAGCTAGTTGGTACACAATTTGGGGCTTTGAGACAGAGCAACGGACAGAGTACAGAAAGAGCTAATCCATATGGATCTTCAGAGACTGCACCCTTACTCACAGGCTCATCAAGGAGCACCTCAAAGCAGAATATCATCGTTGGGTGGTACCAGAAACTGGTGGCACAAGTTGAAGATTTCTTCCTTGATGAAAATCCGAGCAAAATTCCAGTCGACACCGTTTTCGAGTCCAACTTTACGGCGCCACCAGGAAAGAAGATTTGTGTCCCTGTCCGAGTCGAACCAAAGGTATACTTTGCCACTGAACGGACTTTCCTGAGCTGGATATCTATTGCACTTGTACTTTCAGCAACAACGACTACGCTTCTCTCTTTTGGTGATCGTGTTTCGCTCGCAGCATCTGTTGGCTTCTTCCTCACCACGGTTGGCACAGTGCTTTATGCGACGGCTATGTACATGTGGAGAGTCATGGCTATTAGAAGCAAAGAAGTGGCTAACTACGATGACCAGTATGGCCCAACCGCCATTTGCCTAGCTCTTGCGGGGTCGGTGTTCGTCACATTCATATTCAGGCTGCTTTAATCTGCGCGAGTGGACACAAAGACTCTGCCGCCGTGCGATGCCGCCCTACCACAAATATAATATTAACTCCATCTTGAACCTAATTTAACCTTGACCCATAATCCGGGAACCTTTTTCTGTTGAGCGTTAAAGAGCTGTCACAGTATCCTCCATACCAAACTTCGTCGATTGCCTTCGCTTCTCAAAGCGTGGAGCAAAACATCACACAAGCGTCTCTGTCCCTTAGCAGCTGTCAAGATGGGAGAGTCCAGCAAGGTCAAGGATGAAGAATTCATGTGGACACCAGTTCAGCAACATGCGGAACTGCACTTTCCTCTATCTCCACATCGCCTTAACTTCCCATTAACATTTGATCCACGTAACGCTCCCAACATGCCACACAAAGAGAAGGTTGATGAGTGGTTGGATAACGTTCCTTTGTTTCCGATGAGGCCGTCGGGGTCAATTCCTCTCTCTCAGTTTTCGACAGACGACAGCACCATTTGGGAGAACCAGTGCTACCGCGGTGTGGCCTCGAGCTTGAGCGACTCTCCGATACTCTTGGGGGAATCACTCTCTAACACAAAGGAGGCGAATGATCTCTTTGTTGACGAGGAAGATGTCATGGAGCATCAGGCCCACAAGATCACGAGATTGGTGACACAAATCTACCGCCGTGACACAAGTGAGGAGACGCGCAGAGTACTCTCGAGTCCATTACTACCAAGAGATGTTACCCCTTACACCAAAAGATATACGAGCGAGCGCTACAATGGCTTCAGAGCTCCCATGGGACTCAGATCCGAAGGTGCGTTGGATGGAAGGTCCTCTTTGAGATACTGGTCGCCTGGTGGGTCATCCCCGCTTGACAAAGCTTCCAGAACCAATGGAGACAGGCTGAATGGGTACTCGCAAAGAAAGAGACACCACCAGATTATAATGGATGAATCTAAGTGAGGTCTAGTGTAGTAGATGGAGCGCTCCTGCAACCACGGCCGCGCGTGATCCCAACCTCATCCGCACACCACAACGCGGCCGTCTTTTCCCATATTGCAACCAAAACAGAGAGGCACCGGGCCGAACAATACACCGGGATCCGACTCAGACTCGATCTATCTGACTGGGAAGTCTGTAAGGTAGTCAGACTCTATTGAAGACGCCATTGCTCCCCAAATACTCGTGATTGCTTCGCCTCCTGCGCGTACTCAAAGAACAAGTCATCAACAGCAGAACGTGAGCTGAACTGCAATGGAGACCATTGACGTGCACTCGCGGTCGTTTGCCATCAAGTGGATACAAGTACCAGATGGGGTCACTGTGATGTTCCAGCTCAAGCCAATCAAGCGGTCAATCACTTTTGGCGTGTATCGCTCTAGCCAAGAGTCCACTGGATCGCCTTATTCGGTTTTGGATGCCGAGAGTACCAACTCTTCTTCCACCTCTCTGCACCGAAAAAGATCTATATCATCTCTTCCCATGGAGGAGAGGCTTAAGAAGTCGGCTCTGTCGAAAGTTCGGTCGTACGGCATGCTCAACGGCAACGAAATGTTTCAAGGGGAACTTCAAGTGCAACAAGGTGGTATCTTTGCGTTCGTTTTCGATAACACCTTCTCTAAGAGCTACTCAAAGAAAGTTCTGTTCAACAAGTTCTTTGTTGAAGAAGTTACCACGGAAATGAAGTCCGCCACTGGTGCCACTAGAAAGTTGTCGGTATCCGCCTCCACACTTAATTTGAGCCACGAGCTTCACCCTAACAACGGACAATATTTGCAAGGATACTTATTGAAGCGCAAACGCAAAAAGCTTCAAGGATTCACAAAGCGTTACTTTGTTCTGAACTTCCGATACAACACACTCTCCTATTACATGAATGAGAAGTCAATGCAGTTGAGGGGCGAGATGCAAATCAACATTGCATCAGTGACAGCCATCAAAGATGAAAACACGATTGTGGTTGATTCTGGTCTCGAGGTGTGGATCCTCAAAACTCTCAACAAAGAAGACTGGGACAACTGGATCAATGCCATAAATTTCATCAAGCTCACTGCACACAAGCAACAGGAGGAGACAGCAGATACGACTGGTGGAACCAGTACACCTGTTTCAATCCCTCAACTTCCCTTGTCGGGCACTAACGTCAATAATAAGACCATCACCAAGATCGTCGAGATGCCACAGCATGAGCCAGCATCGCCAGCTTTGGAGCCTGTTTTGAACATGATCGATGCTAGAGTCGAGAAGCTATCTTCTATTGTCCATCAATTGGAGTCGACTGCCAATATCGATACTCTCAAGGCCGAGATAGATGGGCTAGCCACGTATGTAAAGTCTCTGATCGTGTCTCCGACAGCCAAAGACCTTATCCTTTCACCACAGACTTCCATACTCAGTGATGATTATTTCGACGCTCATGATGACTTGGATTTGGATGAAGCAGATGATACACTGGAGAATAGGGTTCTTCTACTCCCGGGAAAGAAGAATGCGGAAGACTACTCTGTCGATGATCTCTCAGACCAGGATGATAGCTCAGTCGACTTGAAACCAAAGCCGGTCATTAACGCCCTTCCTAGTGATCTCTACCCACTACCTCTGGATCCAATAAAGCACAGAAATACAATCAACAGCTCCACAGTGACACCACCAAGTCTCTTTTCATTTCTCAGGAAGAATGTTGGCAAGGATCTCTCTACAATTTCGATGCCTGTCAGCTCCAATGAACCATTGACCATCCTTCAAAAGATGGCCGAAATGTTTGAGCATGCCCATTTACTCACGGACGCTGCCACTGAATCGAATCAGGACTATAAGTTGTTAAAAATTGCAATGTTTGCAGTTGCCAACTTGGGCTCCTTCAGGACAAAGGAGAGAAATCTCAGAAAACCGTTTAACCCAATCTTAGGAGAGACATATGAGCTTGTGGACGAAAATCTTGGGTTTAGACTGCTCGGTGAAAAGATTTGTCATAAGCCTCAGATATTTGCTTTCCATTGTGAGTCCACTGAGTGGGAGTTATCCTTTACCTTGCTTCCTGAGCAAAAGTTCTGGGGTAAATCGATTGAACTCGTCAACAAGGGTGTTGTCATGCTCACATTTAAGAGCACTGGTGAAGTATTCAGATGGCAGCAACCCACAACAATGTTGAAGAACATCATCGCAGGTGAGAAATATACAGAGCCAGTTAACACCGTCACTGTGACCAGTTCGAGTGGGCTGAAATCTCAGGTGGAGTTCAAGAAGCCACAAAGCGGCCTGTTCTCCTCTGCACGCTCGGAGGAGCTCACCATTAATGTTTTGGACAAGAGTGGCAAAAAATCCAACATTTTTGCGGAAGGAAAATGGACTGCTGAAGTATTCATCAAAGATTCTGAGAATTCGGCACTTCATCAGCACTTATACACGGCCTCGGAGCTCTTGAAGGACGAGGGAGCAAAGTGGGGGTTCACTGTATTCGCCTCCAATCTGAACGAGATTAATTCTATCTGTGAGGGCAAGATTCCCTCCACAGATTCAAGACTGAGACCTGACGTTAGAGCCTACGAGAAAGGAGACGTGAAGACCGCGGAAACGCTCAAACTAGAGATCGAGCAGAAACAGAGGGACCGCAGAAAGGAGGTGGCTGATTCCGGAGGAGTTCACGTGCCATCTTATTTCAAGCAAATTGGAAGCGACGAAATGGGCTTCGAATTCATCAGTGGCGAGAACAGCTACTGGGAGAAGCGCAGACGCGCGGACTGGGAGGGCATTCCTGAACTTTGGTAAAAATAAAAGAACTAGCATAGAAATTATGACCACATACTATTCAATGCTAGAAGGGATCTTCATAAGGGTCCTGTTCGTCGTAGTCGTCATCCTTCTCGAATTCGTATACGATGGCACCTCCATTATCAAAGTTTTGAGCTTCTAAGAAGGGCAGCTCCACGGAGTTCTTTGCTAGCAGCTGCTTTGTTGAAGTTCCCAGGTTGAATGTAGTGAGACCCTTGAGCAGATCTTGTGGGTCCGCCTGTTGGAGATCCAGTGTTGGAATATGTGTGTAGTCATGTGCTTTACCGTCGATGGAGAAGTTGTAGGTGAGTGACCGCCCTGATTTGCGACGGTTGGTGAGGCTTACGGTAAAAGAAATGTTATTGAGCCCTTTGGGAATCTTGAGTCCCGCAAGCTGCTCCTCCATCTCGTCATTATCATGCGATGCCGGAATCATGGTGAAGATCGAAGAGGCAATGTAGCTCAGGATCGTATGGGAAGATGGGTAGCTCGAGAGTTCAAATAATCGAGGCTCTATTACCGAAGTATGATATGTGGCAAGCACTGTGACGTTTGGCCTTGTAATCGTGCTGATGAAGTGAGACAGTTGCTTCGATTCAATGGTATTAAGAGTGTCGATGATGACGAGATTCTTCCTCATATCAACGTAGTGAACTTCTATTAGCTCTGTGAGCTTCCGCAAAGGTATAGAACTCGCATCGATGAAGTGATGTGAATAATCTGGCTTGTCTATTGTCTCGAACGAGATATATATGATGTTTGTGGAATCGGAGGAGTTGTGAACAAATTCCTGTACAAGAAAGTGAGACGACTGCGCAATGGTGTCCTCAATCAGAAGAAGCGGTGAACTTTCTTTTAGACTTAAAAGACGATTGAGTATAACAGTGGCGCTTTGTGTGGGGCCTGACATCTGAGATTGTACAATGCAAGTAGAGATTTAAGCTCATCGCCTGAAGTTTTCGCCAAAAAAAAACAGCCGAAAGCAGGCTCTTGCCGAATTAGGCCATCGGCGGAAAGCGGATAATGCTAAATCAGTCTCTGAGGGAGAACTACACGTAATTAACAGCAAGGTCCATTATTCCACTTAACCAACCAGACTATTGAGAGAATTCCCTATCTCAATTAGGTCTCTCCAAATTTCGAGGTACGCAGTTTTGCCCACCTTGCCACTGAATTGCATTCGCTTGTCCACGTTTATCAGGAAGAATCTCTTCACCAATTCGAAATCAATGATCGGTTTGACCCCTGTATCCATGTAATGATATCTGTTGGCCTTTGGATTCATCCCAAGGAAGTGGCCCAGCTTGTCATTCATTTGCTGTTGCAAAATGTAAAGCCTTCTGTAAGTGAAGTCATCTATAGGAGTCACTTTGAAGAGTGAGCCGTCGGTATTGGCCCCAAGGACCTGGAAGCTTCTACCATCTTTGAACTCTTCATGCTTAGGGATGAGCCTCATAGTGGTAGTTAATGTGTTGATATGCAAAGTAGTTCTATTGAGAAGTCTTTGCCCCCCTAAAGACTTTGCGTCTTCTGGATCATATGCAATGAGATGGAGAGTTCCGTCATCATCAGCAACAAGCAAATTTATCTCACCGTTCGAGACAAGGAAATCACATGACGACACATTGAGTTCATTCAAGCTTTTTCCCAATACAAACAACCTGTAAGGCTCGGCATCGAAGCCAAGGAACCACACATTTTTCAAGGTATCGCCGACGAGAACCAAATTCTCGAAAGACTTTGCATCAGAGAGATAAGTGGCCGTATCCAGGAATGCCACAGGAACAGTAGAGTTGTCTTGCTGCAAATCTCTTATGATAATTTTCTGCCCTTGAGAGATCAAAAATCTACCGCTGATTTCGCTGACCGAAGTTACTGCCCCCTTCACAATCTCTTTAGCCACCTCTTTTAGTTTGTGATCCACCTCCGGATGCTCTAAATCGGGAACGATCTCAATCGGATCAAATATCTGGAAATCTCCAAGCACCGTCAAATCTTCAAGACGATATGCACCTGTGCCAAGGATGATGAACTCTTTCTTTCTTTTGGATCTCGATGAGATTGTGAGTTCAAGCGATTTGAGTGTATTGATGGCAGTGTTGTCTGCCATTTCAATTTCATCCAGGGTCACCCATCCAGTAGGCTTGATCAGGCGGATAGAAGCCTTGAAACTTGATGCCTTTGGTTTGTCAGCTATCGTCCCAACAATTTCTATATCATCCTCATCCTTCGCATCATACGGCATCTCGGAGAGAGTGGACACCACGAGGAGCTTCGAATTATCGTGGAACGCAACATTATTGACAGTAATCCCCATTGGAACAGTTTGTATGGGAAGGTTCTGGGAATAATCGTACTCTGACCCCACTGGTATTGAGCAGATTCGAGCGTTTTCTGCTTCGTCAATGGCCATGATCTTGCCGTCAAACGGACAAGCCGATAACAGACTTGTATGGGTGAACTTGAATATTTTTGGCAAAGACTTACTCGTTTTGATGATGACATATGGCTGTTTACCCGTCACAAACAGCAATGAGACGTTATTCGTTGTGAATGGAATCAGCTTCCTTTCAATGACCGTAGCCTTTGCATAAATGTTCTCAGGGGCACCAGTCAAAATATTGGAATCAAGTTTTTGAAGTAATTTGCCATTCACAATTCGATACATTATGACCTCACCACCAACTGTCAGTAGGGTCAGGATCTGATCCTTGGAGTCGGCGTCGCCCATTGCCATTATGTGAAGTTCTTTGAAAAACGGATCGGGTATTAAACCAGGGGTTGTAGTAAACTCCTTCACTTCAGTTTGCTCTGGTAGTTTGTTCACATCTGAGAACTGATATACCTTATCATTGTGATCCCTGCTGAATAGCAGTATTTCGTTATTGACAGTGGTCACCAAAAACACCGGATTGGTGACATCAACCGCGTCTTCGTTGTTGTTCCGTTTGACTCCAGTACAGAGTAAGTTTGTTTCACAGATAGTACCAAAGGTCAAGATGAGGTCATCGAGCGCATGTGGAAGCTTTACTTTAGCCAAATGTCTCTTACCTCCAGCTTCGAAAACCTTGATCTCACCTTTCGAAGAGGTCAAAATAATGAAGGGATCGTAGAGCTTCGCATTCAATATCTCGAAGTCCGCGTTTAATCCTCCAATTCTCTTAAAGGTGTTATCAAACAAGGTGACACTGGTGGAGGTAACGTGCACAATTCGCTTAGTTGATTCGAAATAAGAGATGTTGACAGTGATGTTGTTGTTCCTAAAGTCAAGTGTTTGGAATTTCTTGAGGTTGTCGTTGATCAGGAAAATTTCACTTTTGAAGTTCACTAAATCCGTTGTCACCAAGTATTTGTCTAGCAAATTCCAAGACTTATTGATGTTTTGGAACTTCATGCATGAATGTACTCTGGGTTGGATCGTTGGATAAAAACAGGCGAGCCTACCACTCTTGCCTTCACCCGTCGTGGCCACGATGGAGACATCGTTGAAGTTCGGATTAGGGGCGCCTTGGAAAGAGGGTTCTGGAGACAGGGTAGCCAGTGTGAACGAGCTAATTGGGCCATGATTCAATAGTTTGTCTGTAATTTCAAACTTGAAAGAGGCTTCTGTCAGAGCTTTCGCATCGGCTTCATCTCCGTAAAGACCCTCATCGTCATCATCTTTGTTCTTCACTGAGTCATCCCCGTCTATAACCGCATTAACCGCGTCAATGGCAGTGGTGGGTTTCAGTAACACAGAATCAGCGGTAGAACTTCCAGCGAATAGGTGTTGACCGATGTATGAAAATGTCGACGGCATTCCAGAAGGAAGCTCTAGCTCATGCAAAGCCTCCAACTTGAGCCCTTTGATGGACTTACCATCCCTTAGCACAGTGAAAACGTACATGTTGTTGTTTTTGTCCGCAATCAACACATGTGCTCCAGTGGCTTCGAAGGTAGCGCCCTCCAGATACAAATTGAGTTGGGACTTATCCTCCATCGGCTTGAAGTCGGTGCAATCTGAGTAGTAGGCGTTGACACCCAGTCCCCTGGCATTTCCAGCGTTGTCAATGTGAATAAGTTCGTTGCAACCAATGAGCAAAAATCCGGTCGATTCCATAGGAACGATCTTCCAGATATCATAGGGTAAGCTCTCGAGATTCAATATTGGTGTGGAAGATCCTGCTGTGAGCTCCAAGTTCAACACGACAAGATTTACCGTATCCTTCGTCCTTGAAATATCAGCAGACCACGAGGGTGTATGGTTGTAGAGTATTGCGAGCGTTGGCTCTCTGTAATTATGAAGAAACTGACAGTCAATGATTCCATGAATAGAGACATCGAGGTTGGTAGAAGGTATGATGATGGACTGTACAGAAAACTCCGTTAAAGCGCCATCTTCTATTTCGAGATCATCATCTGAGCTGAAAGGTAGAAAAGCCAGCATATCCTTGTGGAAGCAAAGAGATACTCTTGAATCAGGATCCACTCTCAAATTTGATTCCATTATATCGTTAATGTGTCTTTTCTTGAACTCTTGTTCGTAGTAGTGAAGCGAGTTGGAGACTAGCGAGTTTCGTTCTTGATCAAAACCCACTATGCTGACTTTTGCAAACTTTGTCAAGACGATGAGTTGATCGAGCGGCGCCCTGTTGAGACGTATCGAACCAATCCCCAAAATTTGACCCTGAAGTTTGAATTCATGCTGAAGAACTAGTTTATCGTTCACTATGTGAAATATCTGGAGCAATGTGTTCTTTGCAACCACAAGCTCTTGCTTGTCTTCTGAGGTAAAAGAACAAGCTAGAGAGTGCGTTACTGCAGAAGGATCCACAATCTGGTCGTAAACCTCCATCAGATACAGCGGATTTCAGACTCAATTGGAAGTCTCGATGTCCTTGTGGTTTTTCTTTGGCTCGGTGTGCGGGCGCGAAAGCTAACTTCTCGGGAGGCACCTCCATATATTATGCCCCTTTTCTACACTATGGTTTTTATATCATTAGTTCGGCATTGAATTAAAAGAGTCAAGAAAATAATAAAGGAATTATGAAGTGTCACTTTCGATTGCATTGAGCAGGAAGGATATCGAAGGTAGGCGAGGAACTGAAGATGTATCTGAATTCACAGCTGACAACTCTTGGTTCATAAAGGCGTTTGAAAGCGGCAAACTGGAATGTGGGAGAGAAATGGGGGAATGGCTTGCTCCCAACGTGTAGTTTGATTTGAAATCGGGTGTGCGGCGTTGATAAGAGGAGGAAGATTGAAGGGTGAAGAATGATCCCGACACGGTTGACATTGGGGTCATTGGAGAGCCCGGGGAGGTTGGAGAAAGTGGAAGTGTAGGCGAAGAGGATGGTGCCATATCTTCATTTAACCGGCTGGCACCAGTGGTGTGTCTCTGTGCTCTCTCGTGGACTCGAAACGAGCTCCTCTTTCTTCTCTTGATCTTATTGTAACGTATCACATTACTGTCAATCTCGATGAAAACGTCTCGACCGTCCTGCTTCACTGGCCTGTGAATACCGTTCTTCTTATAGTAGAGGCCACAAGCGTTGCACATAGTATTTCCGCGTTCGTCTTTGCGCCATAGAGACGTGTTGATGCACTTGCAGTTCACACAACTGATGATTCGAACATCGCTAAGCTCGTGATGTTTCTTCAACTGCAATAGCCGCACATCAGAGGCCGACTCGAGATCCGACTCAATCTTTCCGGAACCAGAGCCAGCAGCAGCCTCGTCTGCCAGGCAACTCATGAGGTGCTCGTACTTGCTTAGCTGTGATTTTTTGGTGATTAGAAGACGTGGACGATGGTCACCCTTGGCCTTGTAGTAGAGACCACAGGCATTACACAGGGTGGTGAAGGTTCCGAGCTGCGTATCACGGCAACGTCTCCACATAGGAGTCTCCTCTGTGAGGCAATTGGAGCAGCGTGTCATTGTCCTGGCGCGACGGTGTTACAGCCGGAGCTCGATACTGTGCAGATCTTCAGCGATGGTTCAAAGAATCTCCTTCCAGTGAGTCTCGGAAGTAGATGGCAATAGTCGACAAGGAATTGTGAAGACTCCGAAGGTCTTTACTTATTAGTCTGGCCCACTGCTTAAGTAGTAATCTGATGACAGGTGGAACGCCGTGCGTCCGATCTTCTCCACATGCACGACCGACGTCAGAGATGCGCCCTGTCAAAGGCAAAAAATGACGCTGTGGAGATGACCCGAGTTTTAGACGATAAGCCCCTGATGACCCTCATGGCAGATCTTGAGACCATACTTGGCACAAAGCATACACTAAACCCCACAACAAACTGTCAGAGAGGCTTGGGATGGTGCATGCTCGGATACGGCTCCCGCATGGCACCGGAGGCCCATGAGGGTTGCCACCACACCGGCTTTTTTAAACGCTATGCGTTATCCTCCTGTCAAAATCTGTACAGAAATCCCGATGGCGCTATGTTGTCTCTCACAGTTTACAATCCTCTAGGTGCATATTGCTTAAGTTTGAGAGGCAAATTATGGTGCGCATGTACACGGGGGAGAATAACTCACAAGGTGCAAACATGATAAATTCCGATTCATTCGAATGGTATACACATCAATCGCTAAGATGTACTGTTCAGGAGAAGCAAGCGTTCCTTAGTATCAAAGAATGGGATCTATGCCGGGTCCAAGACTGCCAAGCGTGTTGTCAGCATTGGACAATAACGGTACAAGCAAATAGTCCGCCACCCGGCATCAACCAATGTCTACGATGGGGGCAGCGTCGTGACACCCTGGAGTTGGAGCGTGTTCAACCTTCCTAAAGGGGACGCACATTCTGTTGGGACATTAGTTCCCGAGCTTCTTTGTGCCCTGCGCCAGGGGATGCACTACGACAGTTTGCATTTTCCCAAACCTCTAATTTCGTGACCTCCACCAACCCCCCCCACCCAGATCGTTATCAAGATACTCTATCTTTAGTTGTTGTCGGATTTATGAAGGATATGTATGTTTATGTGTGGTGCTTGCGCTCCTGTTTCAGGTTATGCGGGCGTTTTAGGGTGCCTTCCCCTTTAAACCGCATGACTTACCTTATCACAGCGATATCGAGCTTGCACGTGACTCTTCCTTTTTTACCAGCTCATCATCCGTACGGCAGCATTTCCGTATATGTGCTGAACAAGCTGCGGCGCTACAGTTCTGTCCAATGAGAATCAAACATGATCTTTTTCCGATAGATCTTCCGGGACGACATGCACCTACACTCACTGGATTGTATCCCAATTACGTGGTGATTCAACCGAAGATAGGCTGCAACAGCTCTCTGTATCTGGAAGGTCGAGGCATGGTGCCTAAGCTTGCGTGCTGACGCCTCTAGGATGGGGATTTACTTATGAGGTGCCTCTGGGGGTTAACCGTGAGCCGCACGCCAGAGGGAAGGTCTATGGTGTTTGAATGTGCATGATGTAGCGTTGCACGTAGTTGTTAGAGAGTGCTACCGAAGGCTCCACAAAGAGGTCATTGGAGTTTCTCCCCGCCAGCTCTTTCAGGGCACGGTATTACGAGGTGGCGATTTGGTTAACAGGCCCTAACAGAACCAATCGAGAGCTTAAAGCCCGAAATATGGAAACCCCGAGCTAATGCGCACTCAAAGCTTTCTCAATTGCAAGGAGCTCGATCATCTCCTCGCTTATGGTAATGTGAAGCGTCAAGCGCATCATCGAGCGACGAGCGCCAACGCCAAACAAAATTCGTTGTTGACGCATCACGGTCAGGTAATCGGCCTCACAACTCGAGAAATACACCCTTTATTTCCAGTCACTCGAAACCAATGGTCCCGAAACGGCCAGTGCATAAGAAGACAGTGTCATTCTCAGATACGGAGTCCAAGGATAATGCGGAGGAGGGCAGTTATTCTGTGGGCTTCTCCATGAAGCTCGTCCCGCTACATCTCATACTTTTAGCGTACTCGATATTCGCCAGGGAGGACATCACGCTAGAGTCAGTCTCGGATATTCTCACTTTCCATTTCTACCTCATGGCTGGTTCCCAGTTCCTATACGCAATCATTTTTGCCTCTTCGGTCTTCGAGGTTCGCAAAGACAAGCAGCGCCGCATCAAGTTCAATTTTACGAGGGACTACAGCCTCTTAATCATTGCGTTTTTGATGTGTGCTACTGTTGTTCCACTTCTAGATGTGATCATCATCGTTCTGGGTGCTCCATTCACTACATATATCTACGAGAACGCACTCCTCGCCACACACGTGTCCTTCCTCTGTTTCCCCGTGGTGGTAGCCTGCTTGAAACTAGGCCGCTTACACTCTTCTTTCTACAAGTATTTTGCAGCTGTGGTTATTGGTGCCTGGCTGGGTGCCATTGCTATCCCATTGGACTGGGATCGCCCATGGCAAAGCTGGCCATTACCTATCATTGGAGGCGCCTATGCTGGAGCCGCTGTTGGCTACACAGTTGGTGGACTAATCTGAGTCCCGTGTAAGAGAAAACGAATATATCATTGATGCACTGCGTCCCTATTTGAAAGATCTGTAGATATCTGTGAGCTCTTTTTGCGTGAAGACCTTGGAGGGATATGCAAAGTCGTTCTGTATTATGGTTGTGGCGGGTCCATTGATCACATAAAAGAGCCTGTTCTTGAAGAGAACATTGCCAAGCTTGGTGCTTACCCACTCTTTGACGTGAGTTATGAAACCATGCATCTTCGATTCAACGTTTTTTGGACTCTCGATCACTGCCCTTTCACTATCACCATTTTGTTCACTTGAAATCAATTCCTGAAATCTTTTCAATAGAGAGGAGGCAGAGGCCTTGAATGAATTCCAAGCACCGAACGAGGGCAGTTCCACGGAGTTGAGCTTGCTGAAGCCCGCTGATGACCCTGTGTATGCAATGAGAGCTCCAGGACTTACATGGATTGATTCATCTTTCTCCAAACGGATTGTAAACACTTGTGAGCTGCCGGTCAGGAGTAGATTCCCTTGGCTCTTAGCGGATACCTTGATTCCAGATGAGATATCAGTAGCCCTGCTTATCCCTAGATTTCCATACCACGCTGCTATGTCATCGGTATTCATCACAGTCCACTCATCTCCCTCCGACATTTTCAAGTTCACAAATCCCTTTGCATTAGAGAAAAGTAACGAGAGAGGTTGCGTTGACGAAATCTCATTATATATCAAGGGCTTTTGCCACAGGTTCATCACGCTCAGCTTCTGGCGCATTGATGAAACGTCACCATTGGCTGCAACCAAAGATTTTGCTCGAGCATTCAGAACACTGGACGCTGGGAGGGTAACTTGCAACAGCGTTGGTGGTGTGCCTATCGGTTCGAAAGTCGGATGCTCAACGAACAGACCGATGCCAGTAGAAGTGGGCAAGTCGTGTAGTTTCTCGAGCAGTGGCGATGAGTTACCATTTTTTGAGACCTGCGCCAACCTTTGAAGAGAAGGTCTGAACATTGCACTAGTTCTCAGTTTGTCTGCGTTCAAAGGGTGGTTGTGTTGTATAACATCGCGGATCAAAAAGTCAGTACCCGAAAAAACTCACAGACCCTTGAGAAGAGAAAACTACAATTCAACTAGCAGCAGAGGGTAATTCATCTCCTAGAAACGACCAACTACCTGCAAATCATCGATCACACCAACGACGTATAATACACAAGTGACCGAATTAAATGAGCCGAGAAGAGCTTGAGCGCGATCTCTCCGAATATCAGCAGCTGAGACAGTATCTCTCAACGTCACAACAGACGCAAGTACTTGCTCCGCTTGATGGCGAAGGCCGTGAGTTCTGGGTTCATGCTATAGCGGATCCAGCGTCCGAAATCGAACTGGAAATTGATGGAAAGACAAGGATGTATAATCAAAAGGAAGCACTTGAGGCCATAGAGAAACAAATAACATCCTTGAATGATCGGCTCAAGGCTACTTCATGATTAATGACTAATGGTAGAAAACCACTCAAAACTGCCGTAGATATTTAAACATAACTTAGAAGAGATCCTGTCACTGGGCTCGCCTTCGCGCCTACGGCTTCCCCAACTTGACGCGTAAACTTCTTGTTTACTCACAGAGCAGATCAAAATTGAGGACAAATTAGTCTGGAACGATGTCAACCGAGATCTATCCGCAAATCGATGCCAATGTCCTCAATGATCGATACGCCGAGTACAAGCGAAAGTCCCAGATAGCAGTCGAGATGCTAGACGATGAAGTTGAGGCAGAAAGTGAATATGGCAGTGAGATGTCTGACGGCGAGGATCCCAACTTTGCTGGTGGAAGTCACAAAGAAACTCTTTTCGACGAGACGTACCATGAAGATGAAGATTCTGACTACATCACTGAGGATCAAACTTCATTGAACCAGACAGGGGTGGACGAGGACGAGATAGATGACACGGCAGAGAAGAGTACCATTGCAGAGAATTTGGGTAGCCTTGATAACTACACTATTGGCGAGAAGCTCTTAAGACAGCTTCTGCGATCAATATATTGGGCAAAGCGACAATGGAAGCCCATCATAGCGGTTGCCTCGGTTGTTTTGTTGTCATTTGTGATTCTACCAACTCAATTTACCACGAATGGGTCTCAAATCGTATCCAACATCAACTCTTTCGGAGACTTAACGAGGGCAATTCAAAATCTTCAATGGCAGATAAATGACCTTAATACAAAGAACAAGGCAAAGCTCCAGGATCTGAGGAGCTACTTCGAGGACAAAGTTGAGGAGACATCGGGGAAAGTTTCCAGAATAGAATCTAAACTCTCTCACATGGAGCTGCAGAGCGTGGAACTTTTGAAACGTTTAGATTCCGTACGGATCGACGGGTTTGAGATTGTTGATAGCAAAACACTGCCAGTAATCTTGGACAAAGGTAACAATGTTCAATTGCTACCTGAACTCAAGTCCCACCTGCAAAAACTCGTAAGGTCAGAGCTCAACAACGAGAAAACACTGAAAGCGTTCAAACTTGACTACACTAAGTTTATCGAAGACTACGTTGATGAGATCATCCATGACAAAATTGGATTCATGAAGAAGGATGAGATTTTACATCTTATTTCGCTTCAATTCCAGGACAACAAGCGCAAACTAATAGAGGAGATCAAGCAATTAACTCAAACAAGACCTAATGTGGGGAATATAGCACAGAAGCTGATCCCCTGCGAGGAGAGAAGGAGTTCCAAGATCAACTATGCACAGGGATCGAATGGGGCCCGCATCATCAATTATTTGACCACACCTAGTTTCAGACCTAAGACCAACAGATCCTGGTGGCTTCAATGGTTTAATTCGATTCACGGTAAAGTGCCGCAACGCGAGCACCAAGATTTGGGAGGAGATGAAGACGTAACATCTCCATTTATCGTGCTAACAGACCACCAAGGATTCTGGAGATCTCAAGATATCAACGCAACAATAGGGATCAAATTTTTAGAACCCATTTACATCAATTCGGTAAGGTATGCTCACCAAAGAGTGCTGAACAGTGCATTGTTGACATCTTGCCCTAAAGGTCTACAGATTTATGTGGACACGGATGACAAAGGTGCCAAGATTTTGGCGCAGTACGGGCTTTACGACAAGACATTGCTTTCGTCAGCGCGCTTTTGGAAGGTGGCGGATTGCGATTATGACCTGAACTCTACTCAGGAGGAGCAATCTTGTGCTCTACCAGAAGTGCTCAAGAAAGTGCTGGTAAAGTCTATTGTGTTTAAAGCGACTGGCAATTACGGTAATTCGTTGTTCACCTCATTCAACAAGTTTGTGGTAAATGGTATGTCCAGGTTCGACTTGGCAAGTGTTGAGCAACTGCTGGGCAGTCAAGACATTGGTGAAACCCTCAAACGAGAGTTTAGAGTACCCGTGGTTAGGGCTTTGGGTGATGACACAGAAATAATGTGAATGATGTTCCTTGTATCGGTTTTGGTTGAGGATTTTGTCGTTTATGTAGGTCGTCAAGTGATCTGAATTATTGACACATAAATTTATCGATAAAGGAACGACGATGACGTGAAACCACACCCGTTGGCCCTCGTAGTGGGAATGGTATTTCTTTTTTTGGGTAGCCGCTTGCTTCGGGAAAATCTTATTCCCTTTTCTCTCGAGCCGGTTGCGGAGTTTAAGCTGGGGTGGGAGGCCAAGGCGAGGTTGAAATCCCATAAAAAGCGGCATCGTTCCCCATTTTATTCCGTAATAAGAATTACAAAACAAATCTTCAAACACTCAATCATACATCGACGCCAATATCATAAGACATTCGCTCACATCACTCTGGTATCATATTCAGTAGGCACCTCCTTTTTCGTTATCCCTTTAGATTGGAACCGATTGCAAGCTCGCACTTTGACGTCACACGAGCAGAACAAACGCATTTGGCAAAACCGATCTCTCCGATTCTATACATCTCAGCTTGAGCAGACATGGCCATCAAAGACATCTTCAAATCAAAAAAGCGGCCATCACTGAGCGTTGATCCTGACTACACCTCGTCTCATAGCTCGCCCCCGACAAACGAATCTCCTGCTCTCAGTACTGATGGTTTCTCGGCGGACTCTTCCTCTTCCTCGCTCTACATGCAGCAGAAGGGACTCAATTCTGAAGTTTCTCTGAATGTTGTCTACGAGCAATACATCCAGCTCCTGAGAAGGACTGATGTTCCACAAGAGTTGACTCCAATTGTGACTCTTCTCAACTGCCAAGCCACACGAGTCTACGTTGAAGGTGAAGTTCTACTAAATGTTGAGGTAAACAATGCAATTGAGGAAAGCGACATCGAGTTGACCTATCAACCTGCTGAGGCAACAATCAGAGGCTCCTCTCTTTACCTATCGTCTGCAAGTGTCAAACCCATAACTCTCGATCTGCTCGAAGCCACTATCCATATCCAACAACAACATTTAGCAATTGTGATTTCAACTTCACATCGTTCCGCACATCACTTGAAGTTCACAAATGTAAAGCAAATGAAGCACTGGGTGGCTGCGATCTACTTGTCGGTTTTTGAGCACACAAAACTTAGCCAGTGCTACACCGCTTCCCTATTGTCTGCAAAGGCCACCACACTGAGCGATGTTCACGTTGTTATGAATGAGCTAAAGTTTAGCAAGGAGGAGTGGGTAAATATCAAGTTTTCCAAGAATGCGCAGTGGATCAGATGCTACATGACGATCTCACCGGGGAAGGGCAAGAAGCACAACGGCACTGTCAACTTTTACACATCGCAGAGAACAACGAAGAGAAATCTTATTTGTTCGCTCACGGATATGGATCTTTGCTATGCAGTTTATCCGGCTGTTGTCGATTTGATAGACAACTCTGCTCTAATTAGAGTCCGAGGCAACATAACTTTCTACCACTTGGGCAAGGACCACTCAGAGGCTGCTTCCCCTGTGGGATCGCCACGCATGGTGTCACCGGTAACATCTCATCAAAGACATGCTTCTGCTTCGTCTCTTTCCTCGATGATGTCCAACTCATCAGCGAAGTCCAACAAAGGTGTTCAAATACATCAGACATCTCTTTACATCCTTCCGCAGTCTCATGGTGGTGTGAAGCCATATGAGACTATGATTCGGGCTCTAATTCCTCTTTACGATGCTTTCAGACTGTACGGAAGACCAAAGCGACTCATTCCAGACAAGAGGGACGAAAGTTCATTGCTTTTCGGTCTCCCATCATTGCCCAAGGTGAAAATTTTGACAATGTCAATGGCTAATGGACTTGTTGAAGATAACTGGAGTATTCTATCCCAGGACTCAAGTACCTACGAAGCACTCTTCGACGCACAGTTGAAAACACTCTATGCCACAGACAATTCATTCTCTGGATTTGGCGACTTGAGAGAGACAGTGAAGAAGGCCTCGAGCTTCGAGCATCCTTTCACCAGAAGAATGTCCATCACGTCATCGTCGTTTGATCAGAATGCCACACCCAAATATGCATTGTCTTTGTCCGATCTCCCTCCTGGATTAAGCAGTGAAGATCTGTCTCAAATCCAAGACCAGGGAGGTTCCATGCAGCGGGCAATGGCCATGGCAGTTTCTGGAGTCATGAGATCTCCTAGTGTTCACTCCCACCACAGAAAGGAGAGCAGAGCCTCACAACTGAGGGCTGAGTCGTACTCGAATCTTAATGGGCTGATGGAGTCCGCTCATATCAGTGAGGCCAAGTTGAATGATGCCGTACGCACATGACTGGTCTTATTTCACACTCTGAAACAGTATATAGGTATCATGACTCTAATATACTTCTATGAATAAGTTTTTTAGGGTCTCATGAAAGTAGATAAACAAGACTGTGCTTCATTTCCGGGGCCCTCGGAAGTTTTTCTCCAGGATCTGTTCAGACACGCGGGACATCAAGCTTAATATCATCTAATCACACTGTGCAGTGGAGTCGTTGGCAATAATGTTCACGTTACGCAGCGCTATACTACCCTCCCTTAGATGTCGAGGGATCACCCCTCTTGTGAGGTCTCATTTGTCGGCGGTCCATATTCCGAGAGCGCAGTCACTAATCTCATCGCAAGTGGTACGAGTCTCTTCACAGCGTCTTTTCCACCCATCGCTCCGATTTGCACAGGCAGCAAAGCCAGTGGTAAATGAGGTATCGAAATTATCACCCCATGACTCAAAGGCGTCCGGATTCGGGGATATATGGCGCCTTTTCGCATTGGCAAAGCCTGAAACCAAACCGATGGTTGTGGCTCTCTGTCTCTTAGCCGTTTCCTCTGCAATCTCCATGGCAGTCCCGCTAGTCATTGGTAAGTTCTTGGATGCGGGGAATGGCAACCAGCAAGTCCTCTCAATGTGGGGGTTTGAACTCAGCATCAACGAGTTCCTAGGAGCAACAGCATTGGTGTTTGTGGTGGGTGCCTTGGCAAACACTGGACGTGTGATCATCCTTAGAACCGTTGGTGAAAAACTAGTAGCCAGACTGAGAACAAGAACACTCAAGGCCTCGTTGGAACAAGATGCAGCGTTCTTGGACAATAATCGTGTTGGTGATCTGATATCGAGATTATCATCGGATGCATCTATTGTTTCAAGATCAGTTACGCAGAACATCAGTGACGGCATCAGAGCAGTGCTTAGTGGCGGTGTTGGCATCACAATGATGATGCTGGTTTCCTGGAAGTTAACTTCTATAATGCTGCTCCTTGGCCCTCCTTTGGGTGCCATGGCCTTTGTCTATGGTAAACGTATAAGAAATTTGTCACGCAGTTTACAGACTTCGATTGGTGACTTGACAAAAGTCGCAGAGGAGCAACTCAATGCCACTAGAACCATCCAGGCATATGGTGGCGAGAGGTTGGAAGTGTCAAAGTATGCCGACCATGTGAGGAGGGTGTTTCAAATAGGCTTCAAAGAGGCCACAACGTCTGGAATCTTTTTCGGTACTACTGGATTTCTCGCTAACATGGGTTTGGTAACTCTTCTGGGGATTGGTTCATCGATGATTCAAAGCGGCTCACTCACTGTTGGAGAATTCAGTTCATTCATGATGTACGCAGTGTACACAGGATCTTCCATGTTTGGCTTATCAAACTTCTATTCAGAGCTTATGAAGGGTGCCGGAGCAGCAGCAAGAATCTTTGAGTTGAATGACAGAAAACCTATAATACCTTCTACACAAGGCATAAAGCCCAAACCCGAAGACTTCAACGCCCCTATCGAGTTCAGAGACGTGTCTTTCGAATATCCAACCAGACCAAACATCAGAATATTCCAGCATTTGACCTTCAACGTGATCCCAGGCGAGCATGTGTGTATAGTGGGGCCAAGTGGGAGCGGGAAGTCCACCATTACATCTCTTTTCATGAGATTTTACGATGCTTCGAGTGGTGAGATATGTGTAAATGGCAAAAACATCAAGAACTTTAACCTTCGTCAATTCCGCAAGCAGATTGGTGTCGTTAGACAAGAGCCCTCCTTGTTCAGCGGGACAATTTTGGAAAACATCACTTATGGTGTCCCCAAATCCCGAATGGCTAATTTGGACATAGCACTCCACAATGCAAACGCAATGACATTCACTCAGGAATTTCCAGAAGGGTTGGAGACTATTGTGGGACCGAGAGGTGCACAGCTTTCTGGAGGCCAGAGGCAAAGAATTGCGCTTGCAAGAGCTCTGTTGCTTGATCCACAGATATTAATACTGGACGAAAGTACCAGTGCGCTAGATTCCAACAGCGAAAAGACTATTGCTAAAACATTGAATGAAAGATGTGAGAAGGGCAAGACTACAATTTCGATTGCACACAGAGTGAGTACTATCAAGCACAGCACACGTGTGATCGTTCTTGGCAAAGAGGGCGGAGTTGTTGAAACGGCTCCCTTTGAAGTGCTAAGGGCAGACAAGGATAGCGCTTTGAACAAGCTGCTAGCTGCAAACAGCGACAGTTCGTTGTCGTCGTCAGAGGGGTACGAGCAAGATAGTTTGGGAGAGGCGAGTGCCGAGGAAGATATCGAGATGGAGCTGGAGAAAGAGGAGAGGGAAGACAACAAGAAGAACGAGATCTATCCTTGACGTTAAATATCTTATGACATGTACATAGAAGCTCTGATATTCCCCCCATTCATTGAGCGCCATGGAACAATCAATTATTTTTAGAGCATCTATATATAGTGATTTCACACACACACAATGCCTCACAAATCAGGCACCTTCCTTGTGCGGTCCATCCTTTGAAGAATTACAGTTGTATGACGTCAGCGCGCGTACTAGCGGCGGATTCACTCCCAACAAAGGCCGAATTTTGAGGAAGAGTGGGAGGGAAGGGGGCAGGGGAGGGATAAGTTCTATTAATTCATGATTGTGTACGGGAGAGGCTCTTCTCTGATGTAGGTGATCTTAGTGTTCCTGACAATTGGATGTTTACCGAACCGGAAAAGATTGCCGCATCAGAGGGGCCCGCCCTCTAAGCGATTTGGTTGCGAAGCGAAGAGGATCTGCAGAGATCACACCAGAGACTAACTATGGGACAATTTAATTGTTACTATCACTTTCCCAACTGGATTATCATATCTTCCAGGCTTAAATTGATTCCTTACCACGTAACGCTCTAAAGACGGTATATATGTGTAGTATCTTTTCTCCGGATTAGGATGACGATGTGTTTACTTTTTTTTTCGCAGGCTGCAGATTATATATTTAAAGTTCTTGTCCCAAGAGGGAAAATTTTGAGGATAGACCAAATCGCTCTCCGCCTTAATAACATCCGCAAATTTAGAACAGGCTTTTGGAAGGGGGAAGAGGTGACATTCTATATCGCATATAACTCAAAGGTCCAGCAGCAACTAGAGAAACAGCCAGACTGAAACGTTGAAAGAAGTTTTTAAATTTCGCCAGCTGTTCACTTCCACCCAATTTGCATAACACTTTCACCAACACATCTCAATTGAGAGCCGTCTCTCCATCTAACTGATCTGGCCAAGATAAAACGAGATGGTTGTCCCCTCTGCCACCAGCATCGAATTATTGAAAGAGCATGCCATCCAGGAATTTGGCTACTCAAAGGACCTCGAGATCTATGATTTTGACTACCTATTTGCTCAGGATCAACAGGTTTTCTACCTTTTGAGGAGCCACCCCAAGATAACAACACTTTTGATATTGGTATCTTTGGCGGGTCTTTTCTATCTCGTCGGAAGGATCTTTTCTTCAGAGAGGGATAACAAGGCACCATTCCAATACAGCGAGCAAGTTGTTGATTTGGAGTCTCAAATGCAGGCCCCGGGTCTTTCTCATTCACAGTCTTCGACTCCCAACTCTTCTCCATCGCTTTCAAACAAGTTACTCCAGGAGTTCACTTTCCATACATTTGATGATCATCGCATGAAGCAATCGTGAATTGCTCCAGAAACAAGTCTCCATGACTTCAAACATACCCAACTTCTGACGACTGCTAATTTAATCCGAGAAGAAAAATCATTCATTGCATTCATTCTTTGTGATACGTTTGTTCGTGGGAGTCCTCCCTTCTTAAAGAGGGAGAGAGACTTCCACATCTAAAAAGGAAATCGGGCTGAGCCCTGCTTATTTAATAGAACACGTCATTAAAGGAGGGAAGACGTTCTCTCCCAATATAATACGCTTCGAATACATCAAGTATTAGAATTCTGTTGATAGTGCTGTAAATTACGCGGGGCATAGCCACTCGGGGATCTTTCAGCAGCGTAAATTTCAGCGCTAAGGAACCATCACCCATCCTATCAGTCAACAGCGGCATCTCCTCGGTTGTTAATGATACCAGGATTGATTGTAAAATACAAACAATGAGGGGCCCAGTTATATTCTTCCTCTCAATATTCAGCCTGGCTCGGGCCTCCCCCGGGGATAATCTGGAAGACTTTCAACACTGCGTTGAAGCTTGTGAATACACTGTTTGCCAGACACGATCTACATTCTACGAGAACCGTTTCCTGGAACTACCATTCCAAGATAGTTCCAACTGGCTTAAACTGTTACTATGGGATTGTGAATCGAACTGTGATTACCAGTGCCAACAAGTGGTGACGACGATGCGTGTTCAAAACGGAGATGAGGTGCTTCAATTCCACGGCAAATGGCCTTTCAAAAGACTTGCTGGGATCCAAGAGTTTGCCTCAGCGCTTTTTTCTGTATTGAACTTCATACCACCATACTTGAACTATTCCAAGGCATACACCAAGTACAGTGCTGCCACTGGCCCCATCAAACACCTTTACTGGAATGTGGTTGTGATTGCAGCGGTGACGATGTGTGCCTGGATTTGCAGTACCATCTTCCACATACGAGACTTGCTCCTCACCGAGAGACTTGACTACTTCTTTGCAGGCGCTACAGTACTTTCAGGTTTCCACGGCTTGCTCATTCGTGTGCTGAGATATGACTTGAATGCTCAACGGAGACAAATGGTGACCAGAGCCTGCGTGTTGATGTATCTCTACCATTTCATGAGACTCAACTACGATTGGTCCTACACGTATAACATGCAGGCCAACATTACGGTGGCGCTTTTGCAATACGGGTTACTGGTATTGCTCAGCTATCAACACTACAAGGCTCACCCACAAAGGACAATGTTGTGGCTTAGACCTCTCATACTCATCGGATGTGTAATGTTTGGAATGAGTTTCGAAGTGTTTGACTTTATCAGCCTACGATGGCAAATCGATGCGCATGCTGTTTGGCATGCTACCACAGTGCTTCCTGGCTTTTGGCTTTATGACTTCCTCTTTGAAGACATTGAAAGTTTAGCATGGAAGTATCAGGACTAGTGTTCAAAAATTCATTAATAGACATTAAAGGTTTTTCAAAGTGTCTTCATGTGCCACTGGACCATCCAACAAGTCTAGTTCATCCGGTGCGAATAACTTAGGGAACCATATGGCGATAATGACAGTTAGCAGCAAGACCAAGGGGAATCCGATGGCACCTTTAGTTTGTACAATGCCAAATTCTGCGGCAAACCCAACGAGTGAAAGCCCAACAAAGAGGTACAACTTCAATTTCGGCACCGATTGTAGAACATGGGGCTGGTCCCTTGAAGTGCAAATAAATCGTAATCTATTCACAATCTCATTATTGTTGAGCCCCGTGGACCCCATAACAAAGAACAAGCCTGCCAATACACACTGTGGGATAAGGCCAAGACACACCAACAGAGGCCTCGTCATTGTTCCCAAAAGCAGCAGTCCTTGTGCGGTGTTTGTGAATCTCTGTTCTACTGTGCCCGTGATGTTGCCCCGTTTGTCTTTCACGACAAGAGACTCTGTATGTAGAGGAGCCTGTGGGATGAGTCCATTGGGACAAGGAATACCTAATGTCCCTGCAACGCCGGTGACGATCCCCAAAAGAAAGAAATCATAGTGGAACGCTGCCGGCTTCTTCAACTTGAACTTCGAGTCCTGTGCCATCAACGATGAGATGGAGTGATCAAAGTAGAAGAGAATGGCCAAGATAATCCCAAAGGGCAATGCGAGAAAGACGTTCCCCACAGAAATGTCTGTGACATCTACCCATGAGCCGCGGGAAGTTGGGTGGAACGACTTTGTGATGGGTAGCCGTTCAAACGAAACATTATTAAGGAACCCACCGAAATGGATAAACCCTGAGAAGAACACCATACAAGCCGGAGTGGTGTAGTCCACGATAAACTGTCTCACCGGCTGAGCAAAGTAGTTTGTATCGTTGAGCGAGTTGCCTGCAAACCCAACCACGCCCATCACTATGGCAATGACACAGCTTGCGTAGCCCGATGCGCCGTTATCACCCGGTAGAAACTGTCTCGAAAGGATCTGAATCCCTTTTTGGATGTAAACCACGTTGATGAAGAGCGCAAAGATGTCACACGGGAACTTGGAGGCGTACTTGAGGGCGCTGACGCTGTTTGTAACGGCGATGGCAAAGTGCACAATCATCGACCAGATGCCGACCCAGAACATAAAGGGGAAGAAGGAGATGCCATGCGGGACCACGATCCCGTACACTGTGTAGTTGAAGATGGAGATTGGGCCTGTGACTCCTACGATGGTGAGGGGCTGACCCCCAACGACGCCAAACACAATGCCAGCCAGTGCCGATGCCAGAAGCACCTCGTTGACTCCGTACGAGTTGTCCGTCTTGTCAAACATGTCCTGGGCAAAGGCCAGCGCAGGGAAGATGTTGGTGAAGAAGGTGAGGATCGTGGCGGGCACCACTCGGTAGTTGTAGCTGTCAGTCCAGTCGCTGATGTAGTAGGGGAGCCTGTCTCTGATGTCGTCGATGATGCCCTTGCCCAGTCTCGGCAGCCTGAAGCTCGGCAGCCTGAGCCTGGGGCCCAGTCTGGGGCCCAGCCTGGGACTAGCGGGCTCCAGCTCACGCAGGTGCTCCGTCTCCTTGCCCATGGTGTAGTTGCTACTGCTCAGCCGCGCGATGTCTGCGCGAAGCCGGTAGCCCCCTAACGCGCCCCACTAATTTAGGGGTTGCCCCCACTAAGCCGCTACGCCGCTACGCTGGCCATGCAGTAATCGTTAGCTCTATTGTCAGCTCACCGTGCCGAGCGGGACGCGTCCGCCACCTCGGCCGCCACCTCCCGCAGCGCACGCAGCTCGGACCGCCCAAACAGCAGCCCGATGAGCCCATCCACAACGCCCGTCACAGCAACAACGGCGATGGCGAGAGCCCAGAAGACGGACGACCACGCTGCCTTGTCTGCGGTGAAGGAGACCGCCACCACCATCGCCACCACCACCACCAGCGAGATCCAGAAGTGCGCGAGCCGCCACGTGGCCTGCCACTGCGAGGTGCGGGTGTACTCCTTGAGCAGCGCACTCATCTCGGCAAGGTAGTCAGCACGGGTCTCTGGGCTCGCTGCCTCGCGGTCGCCCCCAAGAAGACGCAGCGTGCAAGTGTAGGCAAAGTGGTCTGAGAAGGAGCCGATGCCGGGGATGCGGTCCGTGAAGGCTACGCTGGCGGCAGTGGCCTCGAGCCTCAGCGGGTCCACCAGCGCGTAGTCCAGCCGGCACGCCTCCCAGGGCTCCCGGTCGCTGCGCCAGGTGTTGAGGATCGAGTCGCACGTGGTGCCCGCAAGCTCGATCTGCTCCTTGGGCGACAGCGTCTTGATGTACTCGAGCTGCTGCTGGCCGTGCACCTGCTCCCAGCTGTCCACGAGCCCCGCCTCCAGCGTAAGGAACTTGTGCGGCAGGGAGCCGGGGCGCGAGTTGAGGTCGCCCACGACGACGACGGCGTAGCCCGCCCGGCCCAGCAGCCTAGCGAGCTTGGCCATGTCCCAGGCCTGGCACGCGCGGTGGCACTCGTAGGCGGCGTCGCCGGTGAGGGCGTAGGGCGCGTGCATGTGCGAGTTGATGATGGCGAGTGGCGGCGACCCCGGCACGGGCTCCAGCAGAGTCACTGCTGCGCTCTTGCCCACGTACCAGTCGCCGCGCCAGAAGGCGGAGGGCCGGCCGTTGATGGGGAAGCGGTAGAGGAAGGTGGACTCGATCGGCAGCTTGGAGAGAATGGCGAGCCCCGGGCCCGAGATGATGCCCGAGTAGAAGATGCGCCGGTGCGGGAAGACCGTCTCCAGGCACCGCTCCACAAAGGCCCAGTCCTCAGAGACCCACACCTCCTGGAGGGCGACCACGTCGTAGAGGTGGTGGTCCTGTGCGAGCCGCGTGGCGATCGCCCGCAACCGGGCCTGCCTGCTCTTGGAGACGAGCTTGAGCCCCCAGGTGTTGAAAGTGAGCAGCCTCACCGTGGCGGGGGGGTCAGTGGGCGGTAGTGTAGTGGGCATTGGTGGTGGGATTAGTGGGCTGTGGGCTGTAGTGCCATTGGTAGTGGGCACAGGCTGCCAAAAGCGCGCCTCTCTTCTCACCAACCAACAAGTAAACAAATGGCGGACCAGGCACTCAACGTGGAGCGGCGCATCGAGCTGGTGCTCCAGCGGCTCAACAGCACAGTGGCGAGCCACAAGAGCACGCTGGCCAGTGAGAGGGAGCAGTTCCAGTCGCGGACCAAGCAGCTGAGGGCAGAGCACCGCGAGCTGCTTCGGCAGTGCGAGGCGGCTGCACAGCGAGAGGCCCAGCTACAGGAGCAGCTGGAGCGCGAGGTGGCGGAGGCACACACCTCTGAGTCGAGGCTGGCGGAGCTCAGGGTCAAGGAGTCGCAGCTGGCGACGGAGCGGGCTGCGCTGGAGACCCAGGTGGCGGAGCTGAGGCGCGCTGTGGAGCAGAGGCTGGCGGAGCTGGCGCGCCGTAGGGAGAATCGGCAGCGGCAGGGCGAGCTGGACTTGCCCGAGGTGCTGGTGTACGAGCAGCTGCTGGGGCTGCGGATTGAGGGGCTGGGGCAGGACCAGCTGCGGCTCGTCTTCACCAACGTGGAGGCGGCGCATCCAGCTAGCGAGTACGCGCTGGCGCTCGACGTGTCGGGCCACAACTACACGGTGACAGCGGTGGAGCCGCCGGTGGATCTTGCCGTGGCGGTGGAGCAGCTCAACGAGACGAGGGACCTGGCACGGTTCCTCAAGAGCGTGCGGGAGGCGTTCAGGCAGCGGCGCTAGGCTATCTGAGAGTAATAAAGGCGGGTTTAGTGGGTCTTTGCGCCATTAGTGCCCTCGCGCTAGTGGGCCCTCGCGCTAGCGATTAGTGCCCTCTCGCTACCAAAATTAGTGGCCCTCGCGCTAGCGATTAGTAGATGCTCGCGCTACCAATTAGTGGCCCTCTTGCTAGCGATTAGTGGCCCTCTCGCTACCAATTAGTGGGCCTTCGCGCTATTAGTGGGCCTTCGCGCCATTAGTGTCTGGCACCGCGCTAGCACGCCATCGGTGTGGCTCGAGCCCAATCAAAAGATCACCACACCGCCAGCTCCAAGGCCAATGCTCCCGACTCTCACGGCACAGCCAGAGAACAAGTACGCCCGGCTCGTCAACGGCCAGCGGATCGCCGTTGTGCCGCGCTTCGAGCTCGAGTCCGGCGACGTGCTCGAGCAAGTGCCCGTCGCCTACAAGACGTGGGGACGGCTCAACGCCAGCGCCGACAACTGCATGCTCATCTGCCACGCCTTCACGGGGTCGTCCGACGTGGCAGACTGGTGGGGCCCGTTGCTGGGGCCCGGACGGGCCTTCGACCCGACCCGCTTCTTCATCGTGTGTCTCAACTCGCTGGGCTCGCCCTACGGCTCCGCAAGCCCCGTGACGCTAAACCCCAAGACGGGCCGCCAGTACGGGCCCGAGTTCCCGCTGTGTACCGTGCGGGACGACGTGCGCATCCACAAGCTCGTGCTGGAGGACCTGGGCGTCAAGCAGGTTGCAGTGTGCATTGGCGGGTCGATGGGCGGGATGCTCGTGCTGGAGTGGGCCTTCTTCAAGCAGTTTGTGCGGTCGGTGATCCCGCTCGCCACTAGCGCCCGCCACTCCGCCTGGTGCATCTCGTGGTCCGAGGCCCAGCGCCAGAGCATCTACTCGGACCCGAAGTACCTCGACGGCTACTACGACCCTGAGGACCCGCCAGCCTCCGGGCTCGGCGCAGCGCGGATGAGTGCGCTGCTCACCTACCGGTCCCGCAACTCGTTTGAGAAGCGCTTTGGCCGCACAGACCCGGGGCTCGTCAAGCACCGGAGTGCCGAGCCCTTGCAACGGTCGCCCTCTACGCCACAGGAGGAGCACTGGGCGATCCACAACGAGGGCCACCGCTCGGGCCGCCGCCTGGCGGGGGGTTCCAGCTCAGCGTCGCGGTCCAATTCGCAGGACTCATCAACATCCTCCACGCTACACCACCGCCACCAGACATACTTTTCAGCACAGAGCTACCTGCGGTACCAGGGCGACAAGTTCATCCAGCGGTTCGACGCCAACTGCTACATCTCCATGTCCCGGAAGCTCGACACCCACGACATTGCGAGGGACCGTGAGGGAACGCAGGAGTCGCTGCTGGAGACTCTGACCCAGCCTGCGCTCGTGGTGGGCATCTCCTCGGACGGCCTCTTCACCTACACGGAGCAGGAGACGATAGCGGAGCACATGCCCCACGCGTCGCTCGTCAAGATCGACTCGCCAGAGGGCCACGACGCCTTTCTGCTCGAGTTTGCCGAGATCAACAAGCTGGTGATGGAGTTCCTCCACCGCGTGTGCCCGGAGCTCATGGACGCGCCGGGGATCCCCTTCGAGGAGGAGCCCGTCTCGGAGATCAAGGAGTCTGTCTTTGGCGAGGCGGAGGACGTCACCAATTGGTGAGGAGAAGAGAAAGCGCCTACACTAATAATGTCATCACGTCATCACAAATTAAACCAGTAGCCACGACCCAGAGCCCGACCCTGGATCGGCATCGTCGTCACCACCCTCTACAGCAGCGAGCTCCTCCACGCCCACGTCCATGATGCCGGCGTCGTCCTGCTCCTCAATCATCTGCTCCTCCTCGCGCGTGATTTGCACCTTGCGTTTGTTCACAATGAGGTCCCGCGAGTACTCGAGCTCCCGGTAGATGCTGTTGATGGCCTCCATCACGCCATCCTCCTGGCTGATCTGCTCGCGGATCACCTTGGCCTTGGAGATGAGCCGCTGGCTCGTCGTCGCCTCCTTCAGGGCCTTGGACAGCGACTTGACGTTGAGCTTGCGCAGCGCAATCCCGGCTCCAATGTCCTCCACACGGCTTGCGTAGAAGAACTGGTCCGCAAAGAAGGGCTTGATGATGGTGGGCAGGCCGGCACGTAGCGTTGCTCCCGTAGTGCCGGAGCCTCCGTGATGGACTGCGGCGTCAATTTGCGGGAAGAGCCAGTCGTGTGGCAGTGCTCCCGCGTTGTACACCTCTGGCGGAAGCTCAATCTCAATCTCCTTGGACCCGCCCAGACGCTCAGACCAGCCCTTGTTGAGAATACACCGCACATCGGCATCGACAACGGCATCCACCACAGCCTGTGTGAGCTCCTTGGGGTTGGAAACCACAATCGACCCAAACCCAATGTACACAATCTTCTTACCCTCCTCTCTGGCCTTGCGCATAAACTCCACCAGCTCCGCGGGAGGGTCGTACGACTTGGCCTCGTCCAAAAACCAGTACCCAGTCACTTGAACCCATTCACTAAAGTCCACGGATGGTGGGAACACGGTGGGGGAAATGTTGTAGAGGAAGGGCACCTTGTTCTGTTGCAAGAGGTCCAGATTGGTTTTGGGCAGGTTCAGTGTCTCCTTTCTCCACTTGTTCACCTGCCCACTAATACCCTTCCAAAAGACATTCTCGAATAGAACGTGTGTCAGATAGTTGTAACTTCCACCCTTCTTCTCCTCGGGGACAATGAAAGCGTGAGGATAGGCTCTTGTTCTCGTCCAGGGCATCGTGAAGGCCCTGAAATATGGGATCCCCAGGGCCTCGGCAATGTGGATGCCCGCCATTGCAGAGGGAGACTCAATCAAGATCTCAGTGCCCTGGCACGCAGCCCAACTCGTTTGTAACAGCTCCGAGATCCATCCTCTAAACTTGACAGAGGCCTCGCGCAGCAGCCCCACATTCATCGATCCATGTGTCACCATGAGGGCCATAAGCTCTGTTGGGTCGCCAGCAATTTCCTTGAATTCAATCCCATGACTCTCAATCCAGTCTTTGAACTCTATATGCGTGGCGATTCTCACTTGGTGGCCTTCAGCGAGGAGGCCACGCCCCAGGGCAATGTATGGCTGTACGTCGCCTCGGGAACCGATAGTCAAGAGTGTGAACTTGTACGATCTCGCGGGTTTCAAGCTCGTCTTGAGCAGTGGATGGTCCTCAATGATGATTGGAACATCAAACCCAGCCTCAGACTGGATCTTGTCCTCAAAGAGTCTAATCTTGGCAGCCTCCAGCTTCCCGCTGGATGTGAGGTGGTCCTCCGAACCTTCAGGAGACCCTGTAGAGCTGAACTCCTCCAATTGCTTTAAGAGCAGATATTCACAGTCGTCACGCGCAGATGCAGACGCAAACTCCAAAAAGAGCTCCTCGTGGCCATGAATCACGATAACAAGGCCATGATATCCAAACTTGAAACCCTTCTCCTTGTAACAATTCTCGATATCTTTTAAAGGAAGAATCATCTTGGTTTTGAGACCTGGAACCAATGATCTGAAACAAATCTCCTTAGCACCGAGGTAGATCTTACCGTACACCGGTATGTTTCTGTGCAGGTACGAGTAGTAGGAGGCAATAAGCAGATCAGAGCTGGACAGAGAAAAGTGGTTCTGGAATCTCTTGGTGGCTGCCGCAGTCTCCTCCGGCGAAGCCAAGAACTCATCATCTTCAACACCTCTCTCGATCGAGTTCTTTTCACTGTAATGTACTGGATGCGAGCTCCACATCATGGTGGCGGACTTAAGCATCTTTGGAGTCCACTTGTGTAGTCCAGACTTCAACATCCTGGAGGAGAATTCTGGCAAGAGTCGGAACTCCCTCTGATCGCTCTTTGAGGAGTCCGTTGGCGTTACATAGATGTCATCTTTAAAGTCGCTCGATGTAGTCGATTCTTCCTCCTCCTCACCTTCATCCTCCCCCACTTCCTCCTCTCCTTGTAGGGATTCGTCTGCAACATCCCTAGTAAAGTATCTCTCCACAATAGGCTCCTGCACTAGGGCATCCTGTGGCACCTCCTTTTCAGGTGTACCGAGACTTGATCTCGAGCTCGAAGGTGAAAGAAGTCTTCGGAGCGCACTAGAGGCTCTGCTTCTATGCGGCTTGTCCAATGAAAGTCTAGCAGTGCTATCCTCTAGCCCACCAACTGCCTCATCCAGATTCAAACTCCCAATGGCATCAGTGAAGGATTTGTAAGCAGCAGGTCCAGAGTTGAAGAACATAAAGAAGTAATCGTCGTAGACAAATGTGTCTAGACCTTCCAATGCCTTTACTCTCAAAGTCTCTGCACCGTCGAAAATCTCCGTCTCCTCAATATCTAAAATATTCTGCAGAGGAATCTTGAGCGTGACACACTCTCCCTTATTGCGGCTGGCAAAGATGTGCTTCTTCAAGAGCGCAACCCACGACCTAGCACTGTGTAAAGAGTCAGCATTGAACTTGTAGGTTCGAGACTCGGTCAAGATCCTCAGGTGCAGGTCTTTCAGTTCAGCCCTGATTGCATACCGCAAATCGATGGTCACCAACGGGAAATAAAGCTCGGTAGAGCTTCCATACAAGGAGAGGGTGTGGTCCTTAAGCACAGCCCAGTATCTCGTGTTGCCTATCGAAGTCATGCTATCCATCGACAAGTGTCCGGACATGGACGTCTTGTTCTTGTCATGCTTGGGCAAAAAGGCCAGAAAGAGCATATACGACTGTGTGAGGTAGATGTGGCCCTGGAGTAAAACATCCTTCAAGAGCCAGCAAGAGTACTCAGCAAGGAACAAGTCATCTGGCTTAATATCGAAAGTTCCCTTGAGCTTTTCGTATAGCGTGCGTGCTCTACTGTGGATATCTTCTGTGTTTGCAGCTGTTTGTGGGTCCAGCTTCTCTTGTACAGAAATCTCAAAGAGAGTTCTTCTTCTCTCGAGCGGTGGGTGCAATGGCTCGTTGTCGTCACCCTTCTCCGTTGAGATGCTACCCTGTAGAGTACTGTTATTGTCCAGGGTGCTTGCGGCATCGTGGGACCCAATGCTGGACCCTCTGGAATTGTCGTGTTGCTCCGTCTCGGATGAATCGGGCAGCTCGTCGAGATCCTGCGTCATCAGATCTGTTAAGTTGCCCGTGTACATACTGGCAGTGGTGAGCATCGAGACGAAGCTCTTTGCCATGTGGGCCGGGCGGGCAACGTCTCCCTCAGCGTCCTCGGGTTTCTTGGTGCTCCTCATCGCGGCCAGAGATGAGACCGACCGGCTGAGGGTCCCGACAGAAGCTGAGACAGGGGAAAGGGAGCGACGGATAGGCGAAAGTGGTGCCATAAGACTTCTCGAGGCCCTCATACCAGCGCTGGAGACAGAGTTGGTCATGCTGGTGAGCTGGCCAAGATTTGGCAGGTGGAGAGAGTTATGGTGATGCACTTGCTGGAGCTCGCTCTGCTCACTCGACGAGCGAGACGGCGGTGACTGCGCAGCATGTGGCGACGTGCCAGCTGGGACATCTGACATATTGTGTTGCTGTCTCTCTGTGGTTAGTTGAGTTGGCGAAAGCGGTGAAATCGGAAGATGGCGTCACACTGATAAGCCTGCGGACCCGCTTGGCCCTCCGGGAACGAGTGGTGTCCGGATGTGTCATCCCGCACTTAAGATTTCAGTGCACGTGACCAAGATCTGCTCCTATGCCGGAACCTGGGGAGCCCCAATGAGCGGAGGAACTCGTCAGCAGGCCAATTGGCGTGTATATGACTAGTGACATGCTGAGCCAGAGCTTCCGGGCTGCGCTGGAGAGACTTCCGTCTCAACTTGCTCCTTACACAAAGCGGACATGCTTTAAATGCTAAAAGCCCAGGGGTCCAGTGAGATCTAGGAACACTATCCCCCAGCTCTGGTCTCCCCACTAAAGATCGCCTAGGCGGCTTAGCCATGCCCCTGCCTTCTAACCGCTTTTGCGTAGTGTTTTCTTTTTTATTCTCAAATGACGTCACGGCCGACGTGTGTTTCCCCTGTCGAGCGCGTCCGCAGCGATTTACGTATGCCCCTCTCTGTGGATACTCGAAGGCGCAAAAGGTATTGTAAAAGCTTTTCGCTCTAGTCCAAACTCCACTCCTACCATCACAGGAGACAACGCAACCTTCCCACAAAGGAGACAACAGCGCCACAGGTTACAAAGCCCTCTTTTTGAAACATTCTGCTGACACTTTGACGTTTGCTCTGACCGCGTCAATACTCTGCGTACCTCTTCGTGCATACCACCGTGTACTCTAGAGGGGGAAAAAAAGTCCAATTAACAATCTAAGGTTTAAATCTGTCACTACGACCCCTTGATGCTCCGAGAACAGTTCTGAACAATGAGTGGAGAGTACCAGGAATTAGCTATGAAGGAGAGCTTCCTCGTCGGGAAGCCCCTTCTCTACTTCACCACATGCTTCGTGTCTACCGGTGTGCTGCTGTTCGGGTTCGAACAGGGTGTGATGTCCGGGCTCCTGACCAACCAAGACTTTAAGGACTACTTTGATGACCCATCCAGTGCCGCTATCGGCACCATGGTTGCCATCCTCGAGATTGGCGCCCTGATATCTTCGCTGTTGGCAGGCCGTATCAGCGAGAAGATAGGCAGACGCAGATCCATCAGATACGGCTCCTTGATCTTTGCCATTGGTGGTGCTGGTCAGGCTTTTTGTCCTAACTTCACATTTCTCACTTGCTCGCGTTTCATCTCCGGTATCGGTGTAGGCTTGCTGACTACTGTCGTGCCTGTGTACCAGTCTGAAATCAGTCCGAGCAAGCACCGTGGCCGCCTGGCGTGCGTTGAGTTCACAGGCAACATTTTCGGATATGCCTCGTCTGTTTGGGCGGACTACTTCTGCTCCTTCATTGACGGTAATGCGGCATGGCGCCTTCCGCTCTCTATCCAGTGCGTTATTGCAGTGGCGCTGTTCTTTGGATCGTACGTAATTGTGGAGTCGCCAAGATGGTTGCTTAACCACGACCACGACGCTGAAGGTATTGTCGTCATTGCAGATCTCACCTCCTCTGGCGATGTACAGGATGAGCGTGCCAGAAGCGAATACCGCGAGATCAAGGAGACTGTGCTGATGCATAGATTGGAGGGCGAGAGCTCGTACAGCTATATGTGGAAAAAGTATAAGAGACGGGTGTTGATTGCGATGTCCTCACAAGCTTTTGCACAGCTAAACGGTATCAACGTCATTTCCTACTACGCACCTCTTGTGTTTGAGCAGGCTGGTTGGGAAGGCCGCGATGCACTGCTGATGACTGGTTTCAACTCCATCATCTATGTCATGAGTACTATACCACCCTGGATCTTGGTGGATAAGTGGGGGCGCAGACCGATTCTCCTCTCTGGTGCCATCATCATGGGATTGGCATTGACTTCGATCTCCTACGCAATGTACGTCAACACAGAGACTACGAGACATATGGTGGTAATCCTAGTGGTTATATTCAATGCGGCATTTGGATACTCGTTTGGGCCTATTCCATGGCTCTATCCACCAGAGATTGCTCCTCTCAGTATTCGGTCCAAGGTGGCATCGTTGTCCACCGCATCCAACTGGGCTTTCAACTGGTTGGTTGGTGAGATGACTCCAATCTTGCAGGAACTCATCACATGGAGACTTTACCTTATCCACTCCACCTCATGTTTCGTTTCCTTCTTTGTTGTGTTTTTGTACTTCCCGGAGACGGCTGGTGTGAGTCTCGAGGATATGGACTCTATATTCGATGATCGCTCTTCAACGGCATCCTTCCATGACTCCACTTCAAGTTACAGAAGATTAGACAACGAGGCTCAATCACTCATGGGTGACCAGGACAGTCAACACATGTCCAACGCGGCTATTGCCCGGCAGCAAGCAGTGCTACAGCCCTTGGGAACTTATGCCTCCCCGAGCGTTACTGCGGGTAACTCGAGTCTCACAAGACAGAAGTCCGAAAGTTCATTCCAGAGTCACCTGAACAACTTTACACAAAAGAGTTTGGCAGGCCAAGGTGTACTTGACTTGAACACAGAACCACCGACATTCGAAGAAATTGTAAAATTCAAGAATAGCGACCAGAACTCGCTCACTTCGTCAATCAGACGCTCAAGTGCTACTGTCGGCTCGATTGTTGGCAAGGTTTTCAGGAAAAAGCAGCAAGCAAACGATGACGAGGAAGCACTACAAAGTGACCATGAGAGCACTGCATCGCGCGAGCGTGACACATAGAGTGGCTGCCTACATTCATTCACAATTCTCTTCCCCACATTAGATGTCTTTATACATATCCCTTTCGAATTATTGCGGATCAGGTAGCCTTCTGTAGCACTTGACGTATTTGCTGCCATTGTTTCTGGCAACCTTTTTACCCTCTTCCGTACTTTCTGTCATGATCTTAACACACACGTCTTGTGACTCCCACTCCTCACCGCATCTCTCAAAGAGTGGGTGCTCGTCCAAGTGCTTCACCATCCAATTGTGCAGATCTAGGACGTCAGTGATCGTGTAGATGATACCGCCCTCTTGAAGCACGTAAGCATATTCTGAGAGTAGTGTGTTTGTAATGATTCTTGCCTTGTGCTTTCTCTGTTTGAAATGAGGATCTGGGAAGCAGAAAAACATCTTTTCAAGCTGTGCCTTGTGGAAAAAGTTTGGCAAGAATTTCATAGCATTGCCTCTCAGGACGTTAATGTTCTGGTATCCCTGCTCGGCAGCATGCTGTTGTCTCAGAGCGATAATGCGGTCCTCGACGTAATGGGTAACCTGTACACGGATCTCCATACCAAGTATAAGAGTATCAGGGAACTGCGGTGACAGGTCTATGAGTAATCCGCCAAATCCGCAGCCCACGTCGGCAATCTTAACATCCTTCATCATCTTACCTGTGGCCTCATCGTAGTAAAATGGGAACATCTTGGACCAGTCCATATCATTTGGGGAATTTGGATACTCCAGCTGGTGATCAGAGAAGGGGTTAGAGTGAGCTCTCTGACGGTAAAATCTCTTTCTAGGGAGCTCCACTATAGCGTCGTTCGATTTCACAGTGTCCTCATCGATTCTAACGTGCTTGAGATTTGTTCTGACATTTTCCTGCTTTTCACGATAAGCCTGACGCTTGGCATAGGTTTCTGAGTTTAACTTCTCGATGTCGTTTCTCGACAGCTTTCTCTCCTCGTTCATTATCTCTTTTATCTGTCCAATGCACTCCAAGTACTCAGCAGCGCCTTAGGTGGAAATTTTTTTGGTGAATGCGCTGCCATCATCGCGCGTGTCAATAGCCGTGTCACCAAAAGCAAGGTGGTGTACGGGTGTGTGCTACTGGGGCAACGGGCCATCTTCATGAACCAAGCAACCGTTGCTACGCAAGCTCCCCGTTTCGCATGGAAGGCTGCCTGTCACGTGTCTAGGCATTCCACGATCCGCGCTGCGGGTCCAAACTGCAGATTTTCCTGGGGGTTTTCGTGCAGTGTTCGGAGTTACCCGAAATGGTTATTGCCATAGCGGGAAATATCATATAGTTTCCCCTAAGCGAAGAGCTCCACTTCCCCACAGTTACTCAGATCGGAGTGTTTGCAAATCCGGTCGAGCAGGCCTGGAGCTTAAAGATAGCGCCGCTCCTCCAGATAGTTGCTAATCGCCTAAGAGGGAACCGTATCGCGTTGGTATGACATCTCCAGCATATCTTGGCCCAGCGCCAACAGGTGGATGGGCCAATGGGAGCGATTGCTCAATCAGAGGTTTATCTCAACCAGTCAGATACGGAGCTCTCAGTCTACCCGAGTCAGCACTGTGCTGATAGCTAGGTGATAGCTAGGTGATAGCTGAGTGCACCCAGTTATCAGTGGCCCAGGCGCCGAAGTTGAAGATAGCCCTTGGAACAGAACAGCGTGACCGTTTCAATGGCTTGTCATCACGATAACAGCCACGGTTGAAATCTTTTGGTCTGAGCTTATTATTGATGAAGCCGTGGATGATACCAATCACCCCAGCTCGCGTGTTTCGGCGAAACGCCAAAGGCCGAAAGCAGTAATGGTGTGACACGAAAAACAAAAATTTGACACATTTCTGTGTCTCACAGCCTGGGACCCCCCTAAAGATGTGCACTCCTTGCGACACAGAAGGGCTATCTACCTTCGCATAGCTGCCTGCTCTCTCAGACCCACGATTGAGAGTCCAGGCAATTGCCTCCGGATAGACATGTGCCCTGCTCCCTGTGCCACCCCACATGTGCGGTCCCAAGAAATCGGGCAGGAGGGACCTTATTTAGTGGCGACTCCTACTGAGCCTACCCGTAGTGATTTCCTCACAACTGGGGACTACGCCGTATTTGGGAACCTTCGTTACAGGAGATAACACCGGGCAACCGTCTACAGCAATCCCCGCCTGGAGAAGTTCGTGCTGACGTCAAGGTCAGGCTGTAACTGCTCGCATTGTTCGGTGTTTGGTAAAGTGCCTTACGCTAACGTTCGCCGACACTGCTATCATTATGCATCTTAACTTCGCCTGCTGTGGGCGAATCAGAAGCGAGCGCGACCGCCGAATAGTGGTTGACGCCGCATAAGTTCTGAGGGCCACGCCCGCCGACAGATTAGTGACCCAGCCAATTTCGCCAGCACAAGATTTCAAGGGGCGTAGCCTGAGATGGTAAGCTGCAGCATACGGTTTCGGGTCGCTTGTTACTGGGAGGGGGAAGCATTGAAAGAACTACCGACGAAAGAGGAAGGAAAGGCGGAGCGGAGGCGCACGGCTGAGACCGCTTAGCTGAGGCAACGATAATCAATTGTAGTACCCACGCCCTCTCAGCAGTTAGTGGCATTGGTCAATTGGGCCCTTGGGCCATTCTACCATAAGCCCGAGCCCTCGCCAGTCGAGGCAGGTCCGCGATGCGGGCAGGCCTATTCGTATTCTGGCAATGCTGAGCCAGCCAAACGCAGCCTTGAGATGGGCTTATCAGTGGTAGGGCCACGCACGCCCGATGCCCAGAGACCTCACTGGCATATACACACACGCCGAAACTGCAACTTCGCCGTGCGCTTAATCACTTGCCTAGCATGCTTGTTGATCTGTTGACGTGAATTTTTTTTGCATCTAGGGTCCAATTGGTATTTAAAGATGTCGTCTGCTCCCCAGCCATTGACACGGCACTAAGAAACATACACACACCATGTCTGAGAACCGTCTTGATGGCTCGCCGCTCTCACAGGGTGTGGGCTACGGTATGGTGATTGGCCTCGGTGCCATCTTTTCGATTGGTATGATGTCTGTCACAAACATGCTGAAGCGCTACCAGAAGGAGATCATGACAGCTGAGGAGTTTGCTACGGCTGGTCGTTCTGTTAAGACGTCGCTTATCGCTGCTGCCGTGGTGTCCTCGTGGACTTGGGCAGCCACACTGCTGACATCTACAACCCAGGCCTACCTGCACGGTGTGTCTGGTGGCTTCTGGTACGGATCTGGTGCCTGTGTTCAGGTTATTCTGTTTGCTACCCTGGCCATTAAGGCCAAGCAGATTGCCCCAGAGGCACACACATTCCTTGAGATCATCAAGGGCCGCTACGGACCTTGGGGTCACGGTGTCTATCTCTACTACGCTCTCGCTACCAACATTCTGGTCACGGCAATGCTGCTCACTGGTGCTTCGGCCACAGTGAACTTCCTCACTGGCATGAACACCATTGCTGCCATTTTCCTCTTGCCAATTGGTATCGTCACATATATTCTCTACGGTGGTATCAAGTCTGTGTTCTTGACTGACTACATTCACACCATCGTTATCGTGGTCATTCTTCTCATGTTCGCCTTTGAGGTTTACGCTGTTAACCCACTTCTCGGTTCTCCAGGTGCTGTTTGGGACAGACTTACCGCTTTGGCTGAGACCAACCCAGTTCCAGGTAATGAGCAAGGCTCCTACTTGACCTTCAAGTCTCACAACGGTGGTATTTTCCTCGTGATTAACCTCTGTGGTAACTTCGCCGCTGTCTTCATGGACAATGGTTACTGGCAGAAGGCTATCTCCGCGTCTCCAGCCGCTGCTCTTCCAGGATACGTTCTTGGTGGTCTTGGTTGGATCGCCATTCCTGTGGTTGTCTCCACTACTATGGGTCTCGCCTGCAGAGCTCTTGAGAACTCTCCAGCGTTCCCATACTACCCAGGCTTGACCTCTGACCAGGTTGATGCTGGTCTTGTGCTGCCAGCTACTGCTTACACCCTTTTGGGCCGTGGCGGTGCTGCTGCCTCTGTGCTGCTTGTCTTCATGGCCTTCACCTCTGCGATGTCTGCTGAGGTGATCTCTGTCTCCTCGATCTTCACCTACGATATCTACAGATCGTATGTCAACAAGAACGCCACCGGGAAGCAGCTCATGTGGACCAACTACGTCTCTGTGATTCTCTTCACCCTTGCTATGGTTGGATTCGGTATCGGTTTGTACGAGTCTGAGGTGTCTCTTGGTTTCCTCTACAACTTTATGGGTGTGATTATTGCCTCTGCTGTCATTCCAGCAGTGCTGACTCTTTTCTGGTCTAGACAGACTTTGATTGCTGCCACTGTGTCACCAATCATTGGGTCGATCGTGGCTATTGTGGGCTGGATCGGTTCTGCCAAAAGTCTGTACGGTGAGGTTACCTACGACAACCTCTTTATGGACAACGTGATGCTTACGGGTAACCTGCTTGCCCTGATTGTGCCAGGCATCTTCTCGCCAATCCTTTCCCTAGTGTTCCCAGAGCCACCATTCGACTTTGACACTCTCAAGAACAACATGTCTGCTGTTGATGAGACGGAGGAGATTATGGAGGCGGAGGGCGAGCTGCCAGAGAGCGGCTCGTTCGATGGCCAGGACCCGGAGAAGATTGCCCCAGTGATGTCTGTTGCCACTATCGGTAAGAGACTTGCTGAGACTGAGAAGGCTAGACTCGCCGAGGAGGAGACTGCTCACTTGGCCAAGGCTTCCAAGATTGGAGGCTACCTCACGTTGTTCCTGTTCCTTGCCCTTATCATTGTCTGGCCAATGCCTATGTACGGCTCTGGCTACATCTTCTCCAAGAGATTCTTCACTGGCTGGATTACCGTTTGGATTGGATGGCTCTTCCTGACAGCATTCCTTGTGTGCATTTTCCCACTGTGGGAGGGTAGAATGGGTATCTACACCACTCTGAGAGGTATCTACTGGGATCTTTCAGGCCAGAGTTACAAGCTCAGAGAGTGGCAAAACGAGCACCCAGAGCAGCTTCACGTTGTTCAGTCTCAGATCTCTGCTGCCGTGCACTCCAACAGAGGTACCAAGGCTGCCGCGATGGAGGACAAGATTGGTAACATTGACAACGAGCTGAGCTCCGACGAGCAAAAGTGATGTTGCCGTGGTCTTGAAACACTCTATATTTTTTGATTTTATTCGTTTATACGGTATTTGAGGTATACTTTTATATATATATGGAGTAGTTTGCTGTAGTGTGGAGTGGACCTGCCTAATTGGGCCATTTCGCTCGCTTTATTTTGTCCTCACACTCCACTTCGCTAACGGCTCGCGAGCTTTGCCAATACTTTGCCAACTTGCAATTCCAGATTGGGGAGTAGATTTAACAAAGAGACATGGACGAACAGTACGACGTGATTGTGCTCGGTAAGTTTCACCGTTGGGAGTGGGGAGCTCACGAGATGACGAGCCCTTGCGGGGGACCGCCTGGACCGGCAACAGCAACATCTACTAACAAAGACAGGAACCGGTACGTGAAGGACAGCTGGCGGCGTTACTAACATCAGGCCTCACCGAGTGTGTGCTTTCAGGGCTTCTCTCAGTGGAGGGGAAGAAGGTTTTGCACATTGACCGCCAGGAGTACTATGGTGGTGAGTCTGCCTCGCTCAACCTTCAGCAGCTGTACGAAAAGTTCAAGCCGGGCAAGGAGCCCGACGCTTCCTTGGGACGGTCTCGTGACTACTGTGTGGACCTGATTCCAAAGTTCTTGATGGCGAACGGCGAGATGACCAACATGCTCGTGCACACCAACGTGACGCGGTACGTGGAGTTCCGCCAGGTTGACGGGTCGTTTGTCTACCGCTACCAGAAGGTGTCCAAGGTGCCAGCGACGGAGTACGAGGCGATCAAGTCGTCGCTGATTGGCATGTTTGAGAAGCTCCGGCTCAAGAACTTTATGCAGTGGGTGGCGGCGTTCCGTGAGGAGGACACGAGCACACACAAGGGCTTCAACCTGGATGTCGACACGATGGAGAAGATCTACGCCAAGTTTGGGCTCGAGGAGGGCACGCAGAACTTCATTGGGCATGCGATGGCTCTCTACGACAATGACGAGTACTTGCAACAGCCTGCGCGCGAGGCGGTGGAGCGCATCGTGCTCTACTGCCAGTCGATGGCCAAGTTTGGCAAGTCGCCCTACCTGTACCCACTGTACGGGCTCGGCGAGCTGCCACAGGGCTTCTCGCGGCTCTCTGCGATCCACGGCGGCACCTTCATGCTGGGCACCCCGGTGAAGGAGGTGCTCTACGAGGACGGCGTCTTCTCCGGGGTGCGTGTCGAAGTGGAGGGCGAGGAGCACGTGGCCAAGGCGCCGCTCGTGATTGCAGACCCAACCTACTTCCCAGACAAGGTGTCGCGTGGCGACAAGGTGATCCGCACCATCTCGATTCTGGATTCGCTGCCTATGCGGTACGGCGAAACGTCGGGCCAGATCATCATCACGGGCAAGGAGTGCGGCCGCAAGAACGACATCTACATTGCGCTGATTGGCGCAGACCACAAGGTTGCGCCAGCGGGCAAGTACGTTGCGATTGTGTCGAGTGTCATTGAGGGCTCCGAGCCTCCGCACATCCAGCTGCAGTCCGCCTTCAAGCTGCTGGGGATTCGCTCCTTTGACAAAACCTTCATGGGGCTCTCGGAGCTGTTTGAGCCTCAGCACGACGGCAGCAAGGACAAGGTGTACATCTCCAAGAGCTACGACGCCTCGTCGCACTTTGAGAGTGTCACCGAGGACATCAAGGACATCTACTTCCGCGTCACTGGCCAGCCCCTCGTGCTCAAGCGCCTCGAGGAGGGCGAGCTCAACGCAAACTAGACGCCAACCAACACTCGCTACGCTTGCACAAGAGTTAGATACGAATTCTCACAGCCTTCACCTGCGTGTAGTTGTCGAGAGCCTCCGTGCCCATCTCACGCCCAAACCCAGACTGCTTGTACCCGCCAAACGGAGTCTGCGAGTCAAAGTCGTTGTACGTGTTGACCCACACGGTGCCCGCCTCCAGCCGGTTCGACACCTCAATCGCAGTCTTGATGCTCTGCGTGTGCACCCCGGCCGCCAGCCCGTACGTCGAGTCGTTTGCCTTGGCGATGATCTCGTCAACCGTCTTGAACTTGCTCACCGTCACCACCGGGCCGAAAATCTCCTCCTTGACAATCTGGAACGACTCCTCCACGTCGGCAAACACCGTCGGCTTGACAAAGTACCCGCGGGACCCGAGCCGCTCGCCGCCAGTCACAATCCGTGCCCCTTCCTTCTTCCCAATCTTGACATACTCCAAAATCTTGTCAATCTGCTGCTGCGACGTCTGCGCCCCCTGGAAGGTGCCCTCGTCAAACGGGTCCCCAACCTTCACCTGCTCCACCGCCGCCTTGAGCGCCGTCAGCAGCCGCTCGTAGATGCCCTCCTGGACATAGACCCGCGACCCGGCACAGCACACCTCGCCCGAGTTGAAGAAGATGCCGACAATGATGCTCTGCACCGTCTGCTCGAGGTCCGCATCGTCAAACACAATGTTGGGCGACTTGCCGCCGAGCTCCAGCGTAACCTTCTTGAGGTTGGAGCTCGCCGCAGCCCTCATGATGTGCCGCCCAGTCGCCGTCGACCCGGTGAAGGCAACCTTGCGGATCTTTGGGTGCACAGAGATGGCCTCGCCCGTGATCTTGCCAAAGCCGGAAATCACATTCAGCACCCCGGCGGGGATCCCGGCAGCGACAACGTGCTTCGACACGTACAGAGCCGACAGCGGCGTCGACTCGGCACTCTTGAGCACAATCGTGTTGCCAGTGGCGAGCGCCGGGCCAACCTTCCACGCCCACATCAGCAGCGGGAAGTTCCAGGGGATGATCTGCCCGACAACGCCAATCGGCTCCCGCTTCGTGTACGTCAGGTGGCTCGGGTCCGTCTCAATCACCCGCCCGTCAACCTTGTCGGCCCACCCAGCCACGGACCGCAGGTACTGGATCGCCAGGGCAAGGTCCATCCGCGCAGACCCAATCGCCTTGCCGTTGTCCAGCGACTCAATCGCCGCCAGCGTCTCGACATCCGCCTCCATCAGGTCCGCCAGCCGGTTGATGGCCTTGGTGCGCTCCACCGGGTGGATCCGGGACCACACCCCCGAGTAGAACGCCTTGTGCGCAGCCTCCACCGCGAGGTCCACGTCGTCCTCGCGAGCCTCGTACACGTGTGTAATCTCCTCCTCCGTCGAGGGGTTGAGAACCTCAAACGTCTTGTACTGGCGCGAGTGCACAAACTCGTTGTTGATGAAGAGCCCCGTGGGCTGCTCGTACTTGGTGCCGTTCGGCAGCGTGATGGTCACTTGGAGTGGTAGGTGCGACATGCTTGCGGCCCGTCCCACCAGGGACCGCCTCCACCTTTATACCCACGCCGCTGTGGGGTCGCTAGCCACCGGACTCCTACACCCACTGGGTCTCCGGACTCCTGCGCGGGGAGGGGTGGGGTGCTGGCGGAGTTGGCGGTGTAGTTATGGCCCACGCCAGTGAGCCAGGCTAGCACGGGCACCGGTACGACGGTAGGGCCTACGCTGGGCTCCTTGGGCCCACGCTGAGCCAACGCAGCCATGTCCCAGGCCACATCCCCAGGCCATCCCCAGCCCATGACCAGCCCATGACCAGCCCATGACCCTTTGTGTCAAGCCGGCTGCGGAGAAGCTGTGGGGTGCGCGCATAAACGAGCATCCTCGTATCCGGCGCCCTCCCCGCTACCGGCCCGGACTGAAGGACTTTGCTACAATGGCACGTAAATCAGTTCATTACTCATCACTCTACACTCTCCTTGGAGACGGCGTACTCGGACTTGCGCGTCTCGGCCGCCTCCAGCCCGCTCTCCAGCTTGTAGTTGGCGTACTCCTGGTGGCTCACGCGCTTGATCTCCTTACGCCAGAAGCCGTCGTCGCCCACAACCTCCTCAATCACGAGCTGGTACCCCAGCACGCGAGGCAGAATGTGAGCCCAGAAGAGCCAGTACACGGCGCCCAGCCCAAAGATGCCCCACGTCGTGACACAGTGCACCCAGTAGGGCAGCGAGTCGTAGACGGACTGGCCCTCAGAGGGCGGGATGTACGGAGCCACAATCAGGTAGAGAGACGCCAGGGCAAAGAAGACCGTCACGGGCAAGGTGGCTCTGAGTGGCGGCTTCCACGTCAGCTTGCCACGCATGTGCTGGACGTTGAGGTAGATGAGCCCCAGCGCCACAAACAGGTTCACCACGTTGAGCGGGTACGAAATCAGGTTCATGATGAAGTTGTAGGCATCTCCCGGTGGTGGCGCCACTATCGTGATGATGCAAACGATCCAGTGCTGTAGCAGGCCGACAAACGGAGTCTTGAAAGGCTTGGATGAGGCAAAGAAGCTCGGGAAGGGCAAGATGCCCTCCCGTCCCAGCGCCTGGATGATACGTCCCTGCGAGAAGATGACCGACATCACGTTGCCCAGGGCACTCAGAGCGACAAACACGGACGACGCCTTCTTGGCGGTGCTGCCAAACGCAATGTCAAAGAAGTCCGCAGCGAGAATCGTCGAAGAGGTCTGCAAGGTCTCGAGGGGCACAACGGCAAAGTAGGCAACGTTGACAAAGAAGTAGATCACGGCGAGGGACACGAGCGCGATGGGGGCGGCGAAGCGGAGGGTCTTGACTGGGTCCTTGGTCTCGCCCAAGGCGTAGTTGGCGTTGGAGTACCCGATGAAGGACCAGATGATGTTGTAGAGCGCATTGACAATGCCGTAGCCCGTGGCACCGCTCGCTCCACGGAACGAGTGGTCAAAGTTATCAGTCTTCTTCCACCCGCCAAGCGCTACCCACCCTGTCACCACGATAAAGAGCACCACGCCAATCTTAAAGAGGCCCAGAGTGTTCTGGATGTAGGCGCCTGTCTTGACGTGTGTGCCGTTAACGAGGAAGGCAAAGGTGATGGCAGCGATGCCGATACCACGCTCCCCCCAGCGGGTGACCTCCTTACCAGCAGCGGTGAGGATGTACTGGCCACACACGATGGAGTTACCGGCAGCCCAGCCCAGGAAGAACACGTAGGCAGCGTACATCGCTGTCACAAAGAGCCGCGGCTTGGAGTAGACGTACTCGAGGTAGTTCTTCTCGCCACCGTTCCGTGGGATGGCAGACCCAAACTCCATGTAGACGTACATACCACTCATGGCGATGATGGCACCCACCACCCACATCACCAGGGCAAGACCAATGGAGCCATTGAGCAGCACCACAACCGACGACGGCGTGGCAAAGATACCGGTACCAATGATACGGTTGAGGATGAGACCGGTGGCGGAGATGTAGCCAATGTCCTTGGTGCCCTTGTCGAGCGGCTTGACGATTCCCTCCTGGACGGAGGACTCCTCCGAGGAGTCTGATCGCTTCGAGAACAGCATGCTTACTACTCCATGGCTCTACTTCAACGTATATATAGGCAAACTTTTCTCTTACGCAATTTGATGCCTTGATGCCACACTTTTGAAAGCGCCGCACTACTTTGACACATTTCGCGCACATCCTCCTGTAAGGTTCATCAAACTTCTCGCTATGGCTACACTGTGGCTGGTGTGTCCTCGCCAGTTTGGTCCAGTGAGAGGGGCCGAACTCGGGTGATGGCCATTAAAGTTTCTGCGCCACAGTGGCTTTAGGGGCTTGGTCCCTTGGTGCCTCGTGTTTTTTTAGTCTTGGTGCCTTGTGGAAACGGTGCCGTGTAAGGCGCCATGGCGTTCCAGCCCGCGAAAACGGCCGCGAGCCCTTTAAAGTGTTGTGTGTATTGTGCCAGTATTCTCTCGCTGGATCAGCTGCAGCGGCGTATTGTGTCTCACATTGCTGGTATCGGATCTGTGTAACTGGAGTCACGAGCTGGCGATTTGCCCCATTGCGCTATTCAGTCAATCCACTGACAATGAGCACTGTACGGGTGACGAACGTGCCCAGAGACGCCACAATCGACACACTGGTGGAGCTCTTCTCCTCATTTGGCAACATTCTGAGGTCGTCTCAGGGTAATGATTACATGGACATACAGTTCCAGGACACAGAGGACGCGGGTGCCGCCATCGACAACATGGATGGCTTCAAGCTGTTTGACCAGTACATCCACGTGTCGAAAGCTGGTGAGTTCAAGGAAACCAACGAGATCGAACCAGTGCTGGACGTTGCCGTCGCGTGAGAGTCGTACTATAATGCATTTACGAGTAGTTGTTGGTATCAAATTAGGAGATGGGGGATCACCCCACAATATCGTTACACTGTCCCCAGGACAACGCCCTCACAGCTCCACGGCTCCCGATCTCACAAGCGACTTGGCCCACTGTCTGGACACAACTGAGGCCTTGAGGAATCTCTTGGAGGCATACTTTTTAAAGAATTCTTCGTGCACAACTGCGCTCACAAGGTAGTGCAGGTAGAGTTGTACGACTGGTTCAAGGTCTGCCTCAAAGTAGCCACCAGAGTAGTGGATCAGGTTGCCATCCCACGCATCTTTGCCCAGCATCTTACGTGACAGATACATCGACGCAGCAGCGCACAGCGAGGGCTTGATTCCTATGAATCTGTGGTCCATGACAGAGATCTCGATAAAGTACTTGGCAATGGTTCTGGTGTTGACGTCGTAGTCATCAGCCTTGGAGATTCTTCTCAGGAAGTTCATTGGGTTGGGGTAACTGAGATCAAAGTCCAGGATCTCTAGTATGAACTTCTCCGCTGCAAGGATTTCGTCAACTGTCGACCCGCTCTCGTTAGAAAAGTTGTTGACGCTCGGAGAGTAAATCTCCTCATACTTGGATGCGATGAACATCGATGCGGTTCCTAGAAGCTGTAGTTTGTTGACCTGAACAATTTCACGGCTGAGGAATCTGTCCATCAGGTTAATTGCAACGAAAAGCGTCTCTGGGAGCAGTCTGAACTTGCCGTGTACCTCGTTCATCCAATCGACGAGTTGGTCTCTCATGTTAGCATTGATGAATGTCTGTTTAGCCAGGTAGTCCCTTGAGGGCAGGGTCTTGATCTCGAGATTGTGCATGTACTCAAAGATTTCAACCACGTATTCACTAACCATGAGTGGATCATCCCAGTCCTCCTCGTCGAGGTCATCCCACTCATAGTCCTGAGTTTTGCTTCTCTTGTGGTAATTCTGCTGTTGAACTTCACTAGGAATATTGTTCGATGATGCCGGTCTCTTCACTGAGCGAACCTCCGGCTTGACTAGAGACTTCTTTGCCTGCTGCTGCTGTTGGCCCAGCTTGGTGTTGGTGACATTACTTAGAGCACTTCTTCTGACAGGAATCTGGGATCTCTTGGCCTCCGCTTTGGCCTTGAGGTTATTCTCATCCTGGACTCTTATCTGATGCTGGATGTCCATGACAATGTTGTTATGTGTGTGGTAAAGTGAGTGTGTTGGCGGTATGAAGAGACGGGTTGTGTCAATTGGATAGACAGAGAGCAAAAAGAGAGATGGAACACCTTTTATTTGAAATGCATCCGAGGAGAGAAACTCTGTCCCTGTCAATGATTTTGAAATCCCACTATCAATCAGGTCTGAGAGAAAAAAATCCAGAAGGGCAACAGGAAAATAAAGGCCGACTCATGTGTGCAATTTTGTCTGAATCGGGAAAAACATCAACAAACAAAAGACACCAGCGATCGCGCTGGGCAATGGGAAAAACTCACGAAATGAGGAGCGATTGAAACTTGAAATCCCAAAGAGGTAAATGAACTACATGCGGGTGACACTTTGAGCTAGCCCCGCCAGGTGATTGCTGCCAAGCTACAGTTTAGTGCGTCATTACATTGCCTTCTACGCGTGTACTATGGTCGTTAGTGCTTCATTAAAATAGATGAGGAGGTGATCGACTGTGAGATTCAGCCATATGGTGAATACAGGGATGCGAATGTAACGATGATCGGTCATTGTGTCTCCTCCATGACATCTATGCCGTCAGCTTGAACCTGTTTGGCCCAATGTCTTGCCAGAATCGAAGACTTCATGTACTTCTTAGAGGCGTATTTTTTGAAGAACTCCTCATGTACCACAGGTTCTGTCAAGTACGTCATCAGCAGCTCCACAACGTGTTTGAAGTCATCCTTGGTGTATCCTCCAGAGTAGTGTCTCAATGTACCATTCCAGGGCGATCTGCCCAGCATCTGTCTTGACACGAACATCGCCGCAGCAGCACAAAGCGACGGTTTGATGCCAATGAATCTGTGATCCATCACGGATACCTCCAAAAGGTATTTGCCCACAGTTCTCGTCTCAATGTCGTACTCGTCCGCCTTCGAGATCCGCCTCAAGAAGTTCATTGGGTTAGGGTAACTGAGGTCGAAGTCTAGAATCTGTAGAATGTATCTCTCTGCAGTCAGTATGTCCTCCTCAGTATAGCCTCCATCTGTCACGTAGGAGTAGTTCTTTACACTTGGTGAATAAACCTCCTCATACTTGGCTGCAATGAATAAGGAACCGGTGGCTAACAGTTGCAGTTTCCCAACTTCGACCATCTCTTTCGACATAAACCGGTCCATGATGTTGATGGCTAAGAACAAGGTCTCAGGCAAAAGTCTGAATCGTAGATGAACTTCAACAATCCAGTCAACGAGGATCGATCTCATCTTTGGCTTCAACCCTGTCTGCCATTCGAGGTACTTTGGGTCAGGTAGCGTCTTGGTTTCAAGAGAAGAGAAATACTCGAAGATCTCATTCACATACTCGCTCACCATTAATGGATCGTCAGCGTCGTCTTTGTCCAAGTCGTCCCATTCGTAATGCGTTTTGGAACGCTTCACATTTGCTGGCCCCTCTGGTTGCTCTTCCGATTCGGCAGCCCGCTTCAGATTAGGTCTCTGAAGCTGATTTTCATTCTTTTCAGCAAGTGCTGTATTGTCACGCTTAAGATTGGTTCTAGTTTGGGCCTTGGACACCTTGTTGCTGGCCTTGGACATCGAAGGAATGCCAGAGACTGACGCGTATGTCTTGGTGTTGGTGACATTGGACAACGCTGGTCTTGAGGACGCAGCACTTTCCGTCACTGAGGATGCACTCCGTCTGGGCAGCCGAGAAGCTATCGACTTGCTCGTTGGCAGCGTTGAGTTCTCATCCTGTTCAGGAACCCGTGAGGCCTGATTGAGTGCTGTTGGCTGATCTGGCATGATTATGAGTTGATAGGTAAAGGGATATTGTGACACTGAAGGTAACTTTCTTCAAGAGATGTATATGGATGTGGCGCAAGCACAGAGCTGAGGGACAAGTGCCAGTACGGTGAGAATGAAGTGTAGTCTTCTCTGATTGGTGCTTGCTGCTCTGTATATGATGGGGATGAAGCAGTCTGGTGGGCCGAAGGATGGTGAAGCACAAGATGATCCTCTTTTATATGAATGATGGATCTCTTCGTAGTATTGATGAGACGAGTTGATAGTCTAAGAGAAACGCGTCCACAAAAAGCGTGGTGCTCGTTATGTAAGCCTCAACGCGTAATCGTCGCGAAAATTGCCTCACTTGGAGAAAAGAAAACAATACGAAAGGGATCTTGAACGCGCACTGCAGAGTAAGAGCGAGCGGAGGACCCTTCACAAGAATGGATTTACCCCTACAGGCTCCGTGGACAGGCAGCCACTATCAAAAACAAGGTTTCATTATGCAATTAAGTTATTAATCTCCCCGAACACCTGTATCAGTACACTTGTAGATGCCGATGTAAGGGTCGTGCGTGTTGCTGGCCGCAAGCATCATTCGATGAGGATGTAAGGCCAAGGACGATAGGTAGGGTGTTCTGTTTTGCAAATTGCTGGTGAAACCGCTCGAGTTTTTGAATGTCGACACCAAATCACCAGAAGTGGTCCAGATGCGCACCATTCTGGATCCCGTGGCAATTAAAGGTGCGTGCTCGTGAACCTGAACACTGGTCATCGTTTTCTCGTGGCCCTTGAAGCTCACCACCGGCTCGTCCAGTCTGATATCCCACAGGTTGACCATTGAGTTGGTCGAGCCACTCACCAGTTCACGGTACCCACCGCGTTGCATGTGAACATTGGAGATCCATGATCTCTCCCCATTATTGTTTCTCCATAGCTTCACCATGGAGTCTCTTGAATCAAGACGGCGGTCATATACCCTGAGAGTTCCATCTCCAAAACCAACAACAAATATGTTTCCGGAAACCTGATCGGATGTAAGCGAAGTGATTGCACTCGAAGACCGCGCCGGTATGTCAACCAAGCAGAGCTCTCTCGGTGCGTCCCATATTCTGATGATTTTGACATCACCAGTTGCAAGAAGTGACCCTCGACTCTGCTGCCAATCCATCAACAGTCCCGTAGATCTTGGTGTCAATAACAAATCAGTAAGTGCTCTCCACGATGTAACGAGACTGACGTTTTTCGTGGAATGGAAATCTTTGTAGAGTTTTACAATTCCATCAGAAGAGCCGGTGAACAGCAAAGGATGGTCATCCTCGTTGATCAATTTGAGGTCGGTGACTTTGGTCCCAAAGGGATTTCCGTTCGAGAATCTTGACAACTGTCTGGCGTCTTCCCAATCAAATGTAGTAATGTTGTCCCTCTCGTCTGATGTTATCAAGTAGCTCTCGAACTGAGCAAACTTTATCAGTTTCGGTTGAGTTTTATTATTCAAGAAGGCCATGTTAGTCTTCCAATCTCCGCGCAAGGAGAGATTCTTCTGTGGCTGTGTCTCATTAATGATACCCTCGTTCCTGTTGCGCCTCCAAATACGTTGTGTGTATTCCAAGCTCCCAGGTTCATCAACTTCATGTTTGTGCATTTGAGGCTCCTGGAAGTATTCAACACTATATTCGAAGAACGTTGAGTTCAATGGGAGTTCTGTAAACTCTTCCAAGACTTCCTGGGAGTCAAAACGTGCGGTTTTTGGCAAAGGCGATACCCCGTGCACAGCACCAAGTAGTTGCTGACTAGATCCCGCATTGGTCTCCGATTCAGAAGTCTCTTGGCTACCGTTTGACCAACCGAATGGCTTCAACAAGTTGGAGAACGACAATGTTCTTCTGAGGAGAGAAAATCCGGACGGACGCTCTTCCTCTTTTCTCTCGTTTCCAGTAGTAACGGATCTCTGTGCTGCTTCGTGCTGATTTTTGCCATCATGAGCTTTGCCATTGAGCTTAATGGGCTTAGGCAATTGCTGGGCCATTGAATTGAGACCAGAATATGAGTTGGAGCTCTGCAAAAGAATACCCTCCATCTCAGCAACAGCCTCCCTCAACGGGGATTCATTAAGCTTCACCAAAATGTAGTCAATGATCTTCTCCGCATAGATCTTCACCTGCATATGTCCATCGCAAGCAAACAGCAGAATGGTCTTGAAAATGATATGATAAATGGATCCATATCCCACTGATTGTTTGTTATCATTTGGTAGGTCTGTGATGTTGGAAACTTCAGTATAGAGCTCATTGAAGGCCAGAACGATGAAATTATTGATATTCTTCTTGGTGATCTTAGAGAGGCAAATAACGACTTCTTTACGTACCACAGGGCTTGCATCATTAGCCAATGAAAGCACCGTCATCACAATGTTTGTTTCCTCCTCCTTTATATCTGCTTCGTCCCTGGTATCCACTAAAAAGTTTGTCAGCGATAGAACAACTGAAGCTCTAACCTCTGGGATCGGATCGTTGATCTGTTTCAACAGTCTTTCTAGCAGACCTTCCTTGTAAGATACCCATTTAGCATCGTAGTTGTTCTCCCAAAGTTGAGAAATAAGCAAAGCACACCACTGACGGAGTAATGGGTTCTCCGATGACTCCAGGTACATAAGTAACTTATCACACAAGTCCGGTGAAAAGCAAAGCGTTTTCCCGTTGTCAAACCCACGGACAAATAGACTGAGAATGAGAGCACAGAGTGCCTTATGGTCGTTGGTCGTGTTAGTAGTGGTATCAGTTGGATTAAGCATTTGTAGGAAGTAGTTATAACCCTTGTCCTTCACGAGTTCTTGCTGAGTGTTTCTATAATCCACAGCCATAATTCTCGCCCATATAAAGACCAGAACAGGCTTCAATTCAGGAGCAGGGCTTTGCAAAAGCTTCAAGACATACGGGAATATACCGATGGATAGTGCCAGATAAACCGCCCAGGGGCCTAGATCAAGAAACTTCGATAGCAGAACCAGAGCCCGCACACGGTGCACTTGGGACAGAAGCACTTGGAGAACTATTGGTAGCTGCTCAGGGGGTTCTCTCATTGAAGATCCATACTTGAGCCATAATTCAAATGCGGTTAGATGTTGCTCAAAGAACGTTGAATGCTGATAGTTTTGAATGTTCTGTTCGGCAATAGGGGCAGGGTTGACGGCAGTTGATGCCAAAGTGGAAGAAGCAGGTCCATTGGCTGAAAGGGGTCCGGAATGAGAAGACCCGTTTACCGATTGCTCGGGTACCTGAACAGGTACTGTGGGAGCTAATGAATCATTAGTGTCCATGTTTTTGAGTATCTGACTGAGGACCTGATCAATCGCCAAATCCCAAGATTCCCACATGGAGTGGAAACGTATATCAGGTAACGGTGGCTCTGAAATTGGATGACAACCATACGTTGGCATTATCCTTTTAGCTAGGAGAAAGTTTCGAAACAGTGCTGCCACCATCAAGTCTTGCCTGAAGAGACGCTTGAAGAGAGGCCGAGGTAACGAGGTCCATGCTATAGTGTCGGTGATGGCGGTGAATATCCAGTTCAGCTCACCGAGAGGCGTGCGACGGTCTGTGAGCTTACCTGGAATGTTGATATTCCCATTGGGGCTCTTCTTTGCCATCTCCAAAAGCGGACCATAGTAACTTTTCTTGATCGGACTTTGCATTATAAACCATTTGATACTTATATCGATAGGGCAAGTCAAACACGAAGTGAACAAATCAGCTGGAAGATCCGGGTCTTGAGGCAAAAGCTCGCCAGCACGGCAAGCTGCCAGTTGAATACAGTCAATGTATGCTGAGGTGGGGGAAGGTGCGCTTGTGTCGTGCTGGCCCTCATTGTCGTTATCGATTCGCTTCTGGACGAACTTTTTGAAATTCGAAACAATGTTGCCGGCACTGCTGCAGTCCCACACATAGATGCAAGGTGCACCCAGCCATGTTTGTAGGTCAAAGAGTGAGATGGGGATGTATTGCGTGTAGTTTCTGTTGAACACCCATATTTCGCCCGACTGAGTAGGCTGTGGAACTCCGTGGCCATTGTAATGGAACAGCGTTCTTTCATCGCGTGCCGTTCTTCTCAAGGAGTTACAGAATCTCTTCACATCTTCGACACAGGGATCAAGTGATTGTTTGTAGCGGGTTTTCAAAGAGAGATTCTCGTATTGTGTTTGCAGCACCTTACCGATGGCTTCGAGTGCTTTTTTGGTATCATTGAATGACAGGGGATCAATCCATGCTTCTGTGTTCGCACATGGATGTGTCTTGACAACATCTGGTGGATCGACGCCAATATTGAGGCAAAGCACAATAGCCGCGTTGATCGTCTTCTGGCGGTCTTTCATGAACTTCCAATCCGAAATCGCTTGGTAGTAATCAGCACGTTCATTTCTCTCCGAGTCAGTGAGTGAGTTGCCATTCGTTCTATGACGCTTATCGTCAAAGTACAAAAAGAAGTTTTCAGCGAGAAACTCCATGTCTTGAGCATCCATCTCGAAACCATGCCGAACTTCACTATTGAGCGGTCGCAGAGGCTGCGAAGCTGGAGCCCCAAAGCCACCATTGGCAGGTTTGGTACTCTGTGAAGCCTCAACAGGAGCCATACCTTACTTTATATATGAGCCAATCCTGAATAGCGGTGTTCAAAGTGGAGAAAGGTGCATGACATAACACCGGACAGATAAAAGTGCCAGGCCCCTTGGGTGTGGTGTTCGGATGTATGGAATTGGTTGCGCTCTCAAGTAGCCTTGAGCCTTATCTATTGATACAGGTATAAGTGCATCTTTATTTTTAAATAATCGTAACTAGGGCTTCCAAAAGCACTTAGCAATACCAAGTCCCGCAATGCAGGCTGCAGTAAAGCCTATGGCACAATTTGCTGCTTCCAGAATGAAGTCCTGTCTCTTCACTCTTCTGACGGCTTCAGAGTATGGAATATCACTTCTAAAGGAGACCATAGTATAAAGTGGTACCCAGCTGTCTCTGAAAAGATAAGTTAAGGTGAAGTCGATACTCTTTCTAAGGAGAAAGAGCTTTGATGTGACCTTATGCGACATCTCCTTGTAGTTCTCGACAGCGAGGTCAACTATGGCCATCAAGTCATCGTGGCGTGTCTTCGAGTACTCTTCAAATGTTTTTCTCACATCACCCTTACTGTCCTTCAAAATTTTCATCAGCACAAACACGTCTTCGAATCCACAATTCATTCCTTGGCCATAGAATGGTACCATGGAGTGGGCTGCATCACCTATGATGAGAACTTTGTCCTCATGATGGTATGGACTGCACCTCACTGACAAAAGTTTTCCCCTTGGATGATTATTAAAGGCATGCAATAATTTATCCGCTGATATCAACTCCAAAGCGTCGGGAAATTCCCTCTTGAAGAATTCCAAAGCCTTCTCGTCCGAGTCTAAAGAATCGATCACTGACCAAGGTGCAAAGAAAGTTGACGTGAAGGAACCATCCAGGTTAGGAAGTGCAATGAGCATGAACTGATGACGAGGCCATATGTGGAGGTGATTTTTGTCAAGCCTGAAGGTGGCGTCAGGACCTGGTGATATGTTTAGCTCCAAGTAGGCACAGTCAATATATTCCTGTGAGTAATCCATGCGGACGGTTCTCTGAAGCAGTTGGCGAACTTTCGAAAACGAACCATCAGCACCAATTACAAAGTCAAACAATTCTGGCTCTTCCTCGTCGGCGAACAATAGCTTAGGCTTACTCTTGAGGTCACAGTCTGCCAGTTTCTTACCAAATTTCAATGTCACGTTGTCTGTACGCTCTATTTCGTCCAGCAAGAGATCGTTCAGAAACGATCTATCGATGGAGTTGATCGCTTTGCCATCCAAGTCATATTGCTGACTCTCCTGATCGCCATTGATGTGATGAATCATGCGACCGGTCATTGGGATGACTCTCTGCATTATCTGACGACAAAGTTCTGGGTCGACGTATCTTAGTGCATTTATACCACGATCAGATACTGCCAAATTGATTGACCTTAGCTGTTTACTGGCATTCTCCCTCGGGTCTGCCCGCTGTTCGAATAATGTCACTTCGTAACCTTCTTTGGCGAGAGCCAAGGCAGCGAGACATCCGACTAGGCCGGCACCGACAACTGCTACTTGTGGCATCACAGCTGAGGTTTTATCGAAGAAGTTTGAGGGTTTGATTCTTTGTGGGGTATTGGCTACCTCTCGAGAGCTGAGCGGAATGCAAAGGTCATCTAACCGGGAAGCAAACTGACATGCAAACATTTGCCCGCTGATTTGGCAGCGCTTTTGCGGGTGGAAAATCGTATCGTTTCTAGCCATTTGGTATTTCCCTCTAAGCAGTAGGAGAGTATCACATCTTGAAGATGGCCGAGGTTCGGATTTTGTCCCACATGAACAAGGACCACCGTTTGTCAATTGAGGACTACCTCGTTGTCTACGGCAATGTTCGTCCAGACTCGAAAGTCTCCGACATCAAGATGACACACATCGACTTGACACACATTACCATCACCTTCCAGCACGAGGATGTTGAGTTTCCTGTGGAAAAGCTGATTCCGTTTGAGCCACCTATGGAGAACCTGTCAGAGGCTAGGGTTCGTCTCGTCGAAATGGCAAAGCTAGCTGCGGAGAAGAGGGGTGTATCGGCCTACCAAATTGCTGAATTCAAACCGTTGTCCTGGCGCAACTGGCTACTGGTTTCCATTATTTATCTCCCGTTGATCTCGTATTTAATTCCTGATATGCTTCTGAACTCTGCTGTCCTGCAGGTCCTGTCGAGATCCCAAGTGAATTGGCTTCTCTCGAATGCTTTGAACATCACCTATCTGACCCTCTTCATTCACTCTATAGAATGTTTTTCTCTGATGAGACCACTGCTGAACTACTACAGGGTTCCTGTCGATAACCAAATCGAATGGTACCTTTGTGGTCTGATGGAAGGGTATCCAGCAGTGAAACGCTTCAAGTCCGTTGTCGCGGAGAAAGTTCATTAGACTCTTCTCGAAGTTTGATTCAAGCAAATGAGACACTCTTCTTCTTGCCTTTGACGCCTTCGTCGTTCTGTTCCTCTTCCTTTAGTAATTTAGCTCTCTTTCTTCTGTCTGATCTAGCCTTTGTTGCCTTATTCTTCAGTTCTTGCACCTTATCCTCTAGCTTATTGGCCTTCTCCTCCTGCTTCTTCTCCATCTCTTTGCGTTTTAGGTCACGCAAGTCCTCCAGTCTTTGAGCCTTCTCTAACTTCGACATGTCTCTTTTATCCACTTTCAGGTTGATTTCCTCAATGATGCGCTTCAATTGTGTATCATCCTCACCTTCTTCCACAAACTTTTTGCCCTTCTTGCCCCTAGGTCTTTTAGCTCCTGGCATGATGGCTCTGTTGAGAACAGGTAGATCAAGATCCTTCTCATCGTACACCTTTTGCTTCTGTTGCTGCTTCTTACCATAAAGCTTCAGCAACTTTTGTTCTTTTTTGGTTTGACTCTTGCTCACTTTACCCTTCTTTGACTTCTCCATCTGATTGGAGATTATCGCTAATCTGTTACGGGCCTGTGAGTCACGAAAGACCTCGGACTCGATGCTTCTCTGGCCATTCTGTTTGGCTGAACGCTTAGCCGTTTTAGATTGCCTTGGAGCCATGGCTGGAGAATTATGGATCCACAGACACTTAAGCTAACGTGTGTCTTTCAGCAGAGGCTCATCGCATCTCAGTCGCGGGGCAATAAAATTTTCCAGATGGTACGGGCACCTCCTACACCTCGGACCTTCCTAAACTAAGCTTAAGGCCAGTGACAAGCACTATATATTTCATGCGACTGTTTAATTAACTTTTAGCGCAAGTAATCTCTCAAGTATCCCGAGAGCTTGTTAGGGCCCTGTTCTAGAGCGTCCTTGAGCACCGTCAGATCGTCATTGGCAGTACTGGTATAGGCTCCCAAGCCGCCCGAGCTTCTACGTGCACCAGGCACGCCGTTCTGTAGCTCGTCCTGATCCTCACCAAAGTAGGACGCCGAGGATATAGCTTGTGAGTTTCCGAAGTTCTGGAGCTTGTTGTGTGCCTCCTGTTGAGCCACTGTATCGTAAGAATTGCGACCGAAGAACATGTCCGAGGAAATAGCCTTTTGCTTGCCGAATTTACCCTCAACCTCACCTGTGTATTTAGGTTGAGCCGCTGCTTTCTGTCTCTTTTCCTGCTCAGCTGCATCGTTTGCTGTCATCCCGAATCCTAGCTTAGCAAAGGTTGGGGTGACACTCTCGACCGTGGAAGTCGGCTTGGAACCATAGGAGCTGGAGGTCTCTCTGGCAATGGCAGATGAAGATGGCTGATTTTTGATTGAAGGCTTTGCGAACAGGTCGGTGGACTCATCCTCCTTCTTGTTCGGATTGTAACCTAGCTTAGCGGTCTCTTCAGCCTCACGCTGTGCCTCCTTCTCGGCAGCATCAAAGTCCAAGTCTGCTGCCGCAATCACTTTCTTGGCACCCAGCTTGGACTTTCTGCCTCCAGACAAAATGGACGTCTTCTTCGCTGCAGAAGACGTGGATGTCGTCTTTCTCAAAACTGTTTTTTTCTGAGGAGCTGGAGCTTCGAGAGAACCGCTGAGTGGGGTTATTGGTCTCGAGCTTGCTGGGGAAGCTCCATCAGATCCTGTGGTACTCTTCTTGTTCCAATTCGCAAAAAAGTCGTCAGTGGAACCTTCATTGACAAGTGAGGAGCTCGACGAATTGTTATCGATGAGATCTAATGTAACGGACTCAGGAAATATCACTTCGTCCTTGGCCACTTTCTGGTCCAAATGTTCCTTCCAGTTGCTAGCGACCTTAGACGTATACTTAGCGTTGGCATCGACGCCTTTGCCAATGTAACGTGAGCCACCGTTCTTCATGAAGTACTCGCGCACTTTCTGATTACCACCCAACTTGAAGCGACGAAGTTGCTTCTGGGACCATTTGTCAAGATTGGAAGACTTCACAAATGTGATGTGAACTCCCAAATTTCTGTGGACAGCAGAGCAATCGAGACACAAGAGAACGCCAAATGGGATAGAAGTCCAGGTAGGATTCTTTGCATCACAATCAAAACACACCTTGTTTGCAGGTTCCTTCTGGAGATACTGGAATATAGAATCCCGCTCAGCGGTGGTAGACATGGTGTCGCTCATTTCAAATAATGTTTGAGCTGCTTGGTGAAACTAAAAAATAGAAATCGCCACTAATCAGCTTTCAGCGGTATGATCACCTCCTAGACTTATATATACACGTCGACGCGGAAATCGGAAATTTCTAATGTGCCTTGAGTTGATGTACGGGTTAAATCTGTATTCAAAGAGGAAAAAATAAGTGGTCCCTAGCAGGATCGAACTGCTGATCTTGGCGTTATTAGCACCACGCCTTAACCAACTGGGCCAAGGGACCGCTTATAAATTCCTGAAATTTAGTACTTTACCATGTTACTCGTTGAAATATGAGCTGAGGTCTTAAAAATATGATTACATAGATTATCTGAAGCCGATCATCAAGGCTTTTACTTACGAAAAAGAACCTCGGAAAGTTCACTGGTTTTGAAATATCTTTGCCACACACTTTTAGTAAAGTGCTTTTGTAATCTGAGAGAACGGTTAGATCTATTTTCGTTGTAATAACAGAGATGCAATTTAACATATAAAAACAATAATGGAAAAACTCCAATGATAAAGTGTCATGATTTTTAGTGAATTGACTCCAAGTCAAATCTGATTGCTATAACGGCATTCAGGGCCTTCGCATAGACGACGCCATTCGTCCTTGGGTATATTGAACAATCACTCCTGCTTTTCAGCCTTTTGCTCAGCAGACTCGGAGGTAGAATTGTCACCTTGTACAGTATTTGACTGGTCAACTGGCTGGACGTAATCGCTAGTTTGTTCCTCCTGGCCATTGCCCCAAGCCATGAAGTCCCTTCTGACTTCAACATAGTCGTAGGCAAACTCACCGATCTGGTCCTCATCCATACCCTGCGCCTCTGCTTCCTCTGAAGCTCTCAGTTTCAATCCTGGGATCTTGTCGATGATAAAACACAGAATGGAGGTGACAACCACAGTCCATCCAATGCACACACCAATCCATGCCAGTTGCTTGTACATCTGCTTCCAATTGCGTGAAACCCAACCGCCCTCATGCTCCGTCACACCATCGAGGCCAATAACCCAATCGGCACCAAGCAGAGCGTTGAAGAAAAGGCCAAGAATACCGGCGACACCGTGCTCTGCCAAAATGTCAAGGGAGTCATCGACACCGACAAGATACTTGAGGCCCGTTGCAAAGTTACAGACGACTCCAGTGACAATTCCAAGAACCACAGATCCATAAAGAGGAATGTTTCCAGAAGATGGAGTGGCAGCCACCAGACCAGAAATGATACCGGAGCACATCCCGACAGTAGACCACTTACGCTCCAGACGGTAATCCAACAAGCACCAAGACATGGCAGCAAAGCAGGCGCACAAATTCGAGTTCATCACGGCGTAAACGGCCTTCAGACCTGGGTAAAGTGCGGTACCTCCATTGAAGCCGAGCCATCCGAACCAAAGGATAGTCGTTCCTAACGTAATCATGGAGACATTGTGTGGTCTGAAGTTAATCAACAATCTTTCCTTACGCTTGCCCAAGAACCACGAGTATACGAAACCAGTGAAACCAGAAAGAATTTCAATGAGACCACCAGCGTAGTCCAAGACTCCCCATTCGAAAGCCCAACCATTGGCCCTCCAAACCCAGGCCACGACTGGACAATAAACCAAGGTGCACCAAAAGAAAACAAATACCATATGTGGGAGAAGTCTACCTCTCTCGGCGACTGCACCAGCAATAATAGCCACTGTGACACACATGAACATCATCTGGAACACAGCAAAAGCCAGCTCAGGGTAATCTGCGTCCTCGGTGCCATAAACGTTTCTGAAACCAAAGGAATCCATGTTACCAATGAATTTGTTGGTAGCAGTTCCACTGAAAGCAAGGGAGTAACCCCAGAAATACCACTGGACCATTGCCACAATTGAGGCCATCAACACAGACCAAATGAGGGAGAGTGCCGATTTACGGCGGGCCAGACCAGAGTATAGGAAACCTAGTCCAGGCACCATGAAGAAGACAAGGCATGTGTTCACAATGATATAAGATACTGTCCCATGGTCGTAGGTGTCAGGTGTTAGCGCACTCATTATGGCGCTCAGCTATTCAATGTGTGTTGCGCTCTGCGTTCAGCTCTGTATGGGGAAGGACGAGTGGGAACAATGGGGTAAATATAGTGAATGCCCGGAGTATACCAAGAAATAGATGATGTGTTTATAGTCGCAGAGAATTTTTATACCAAGACTCTTGGAGGCGTTGCATTCACCGGCCGTGTGTATGAACGCATATGCTTAGCGATGAGCCGCTATAAAAATTAAAAAAAAAAAATTTTTTTGAAAAATAGAGCAGATGCCGTGACCTCCCTTGGAGCCTTGTCGGCTGCTACTGGCCCTTTTCTTGGCCCGATAGGATCTTTTCATGTGTTGTAGCGCAAACCTACATACTAAGCCATTATTCAAGTACTTCTGCTTCTTGCATGTGTCACCTGTCAAATGCAAATGTGGAGAAGTAGGGCTGGCTCCTTGATCAGATAGCCCTTTATCTCTTTATCTTACCTGGAAACCGGCTATAACCTACTTCAGCTTTAGGAAGATATCGATCGGAGTTGTGCACCTATTTCGCCCATGCATTGCGTGGCGCAAGCCAGGAAACACTCGGCAATAACCTTTTGCAGCGCAGCTTCCGATCGGCGCTCTCTCATTGGTGGCGGATTGTCCTTATCTTGGCCGGAACCGGTATTGAACTCCGCGGGAAGGCCTGACATTATATAAGCCGATTACATAATGCTGTGCGAAGACATCCAGACATCTCGAGAAGAGGCTTGAGACCCTTCAAACTGATCGAAGCGACACATAGCTCATTGAGGGCTCGCAATGCTTCCATTACCCGAAACTCCTTTCATTCCAGTGGCAATCAGAACGAATAGCAATGACGCTTTGATTTCTGAAGTTCTATCTAAAAGGCTTACATTGAATTTGCAAGGTGACGACTCAGTCTCATACATTTCTCAGTTCGAGGATTACCTGTCTTCTATCATCGAGACTCTCGTAATTCACGATATAAGTTACAGAGATTCTCTTTCATTTGGATCAAGTATTGTTTTGTATCAAGGAGAGATTCCATGGAGCATAGGACTCAAGAAGAGAGAAGCAGTGGACTGGTCTTTACGTGATGAGATCATCACTGTCTCTTGTAACCTCACATTGCTGTACATCAAGCGGAGCTACGAGCTTGTTGATCAACTGTCTTCTCTTGCATCGGAAAATGAAAAGGTGTGGATTAATGTCTTCAAGCTACTGAAGAAAGGGTTGGGTTACACTGAGTTTTTAAAGCTCGACAAATTACAGACATTTCCTATATGGGGGAGCTCCAACTTTTTAATCGGTCTGGTAGAGTCTCTGGCCGTCTGCAGTCTGCAGTACAGCTTTCTATCCAAGTGTTTATGGAAGTTGGAGACAACCGAATATAATGTTTTAAACCGGGAAATCAACTTCTCAACTCTTGCACGTGTCTCTCTCTTCGTTCGCTCCGAGATCATCAAGCTTACTAAGGATTGTCGATATCATAAGTGTGTTGCGTGGTCAGACTATCTCCAAGCGATCTTCACTTTAATCGAAGGTGTAAGTAGTGCTTTACTGTCGGTGGAGTACTACAATCAGGACAAAATTGGTGTTGCCATTGGATTCCTCAACTTGGCGATCAAGAACTCTACCACTAAAGTAGATATAGCTGATGGTGACGATAATTCAAAATTAAAAAAGAAACTCACATTACTCAAAAGGAAGGTCAACGATAAATCTAAGGGACTCCCGAAGAAAAACTTCAAGATCAATCAAACCGTGGAGAAAAAGCTACCGAGGGCCACCAAGGCAGATTATTCTCGCCTCTTTGAATTGATCCAGCTTTTGCACTACAAATATCACCTCGAGAATGATAACCTTAAGTTTGACCAGATCATCGCGGAGGCAGATCTTACCAACTATACACCATTGGGAAGACCCATCCCCATTGACGTGGCCGCCTGGAAGCCAGTCGATAGCCATGTGAGTGCTTCCATGCGAGGTTATTATTGATCATTACCTTCTGCCTCTGTAAGATTTAGAAAACTGACTCTTTTCTTCGAGCCCAACCCCTTGTATGACTTTGAACTTCCCATTCTGCCCGAACGCACTTTGGACTTTTGAAAGCGTGTGATCTTGACAAAAATTGATTTGGACTTTCAGGCTCAGCTTCAGTTGCCCTAAAATACGGAACAGGCAATCCGTTGATCCGATTGGGAGCGGAGTTGTTAAGTGTGATGGATAAAGTTTGATCGTCAGAGTTTTGAGCTCTCTCTGTCTCCCGTTCGTCTTGGGAAGCTTCCCATATAACTCAGACCACTGCGACTCCGAAATCAAGAAGGGCAAAACCGCCTTCCCGTTTGATGTGGTTCCCTCTGGGAAAATGAAAATGCAGTGCTTATCGTCAAGCTCGCTCACGTTGATTGGTTTCCCCCCCTCGGTCGAACTACCACTTAAAGCTCTCCGCACGAAGGCCCAAGCACCAAACTTTCGGACTCTGCCTTTGGAGTCTGGGATAAGTACAACAAAGGGACTTTCTGAAAGGCACCACAGTATGAAGTAGTCCAATGGGCTTGTGAAGTTGACAAAGTAAATGTCATTTGATTTCGGGTAGAAATCTCTCATCTCCTTGTATCTTTTGACGCCTTGAACGTTGACCTCGTAATTTGACAATCCACATATGAAAAGAATGCTTCGTATCATGAGTTTTTGTAAAAATCCGAGTGGGATAATTGCAATGACAGCGAATGGTACACACAGTATCAGTCTTACAATCAGCAACACCACCTCGAAGAGCGTTCGATACCAAGCGCCACTAGGTGACGGTACAGGCATGTACGGTGATATTCCCGTTGCCTTATCTCTAAATTGCGTATACTTCTCCATGGTATAGATATAATGATTGACACAGAAGCATGAAGCTCTTTGGTAACTAAATTGGGATGGTGTCTGGATGTTTCTTTTCCAAGCTCGATGAGCTCTTCCTATGTGGGGACAAATCGCATTCGACTAGTTGATTCGCTATCAGCGTTGGCGAGCAAAGATCTAGTGGAACTCGGCTAAAATGTCACTGCCGAAAGTCTTTGAGAGAGCAGATGATTATCTCTCGGACTATCCTCGGAGGTCTTGGTGGTGGAATGTTGCATCGCAAGCTAACTGTGCGCTAGCGGTTGGTTTCTCCAAGCTCGTGCTTAACTCCTTTTACAGACCAAGACTACATGGTTTAGAGAAACTGGAGCGTGCAAAGGAAAAGTCTGTGTCGGAAAATAGAGGTCTGATGACGGTGATGAATCATATGTCGACATTGGACGACCCATTTCTATGGGGATTCTTCCCATGGCACTTCTACAAAGATATTGACCAAGTTCGCTGGGGTCTCGCTGCCAGCAATGTTTGCTTCACTTCGAAATTTTCCAGCTACTACTTTAGCTTAGGAAAAGTGATGGGCACCTATAGATTTGGCGCTGGACCTTTCCAAGACAGTATTGATGCCGCGGTGAGGTTACTGAGTCCAGATGACACATTGGATCTGCTTTTTGACTACGACACTTTTGGACGAGAAGAGAAATCACTATGGCTGAATCCAAGTGCCGTCATCAGGAAGGCCAAGGAAGATTACTTGCCACCAGTGATCAGGTCTTCCCCTTCGTGGGTCCACGTCTTCCCAGAGGCATTTGTACTACAGTTGCACGCTCCATTCAATAATTCTATGCGTTACTTCAAATGGGGGATCACAAGACTGATTTTGGAGTCCACGAGGCAACCTGTGCTGGTTCCCATGTTTTCCCACGGCTTCGAGAAGATTGTTCCGGAAACTCCTCTAGACAACAAGACTATATGGGACAAGCTCATCCCGTCCAATATTGGCGCTGAGATCCATGTCTATGTCGGGGACCCTATTCCCGATGAAATCATTAGCAAATACCGTAATGAGTGGATAGAGCTAGTCAATTGGTATGGAGATAAATCAGGAGACTTGACCGACGAATTGAAGTACGGTAAGCGAGCCCAAGATTTGAGATCCAGGCTCGCCAGTGAGCTGCGCAGACATGTCGCTGAGATTCGTGATACACAAACGGGGCTTCCGAAGGAAGATCCAAGATTCAAGGAGCACAAGTGGTGGAAAGAGTATACCCTTTCTGAAGGTGAGAGTGATCCAGAGGTGAAATTTATTGGCTCTAATTGGGCAATCAGAAGACTCCAGGCACATTTGAAGGAGAGTGAGGACTAAATCATTATATAGAATTGGAACGATAAACATATTCATAAATGCACAATCTATTGAGTCATACAAATGCACCGCCTTTCCATCATTCATCCCCTGCGGCTTTCACCAAATCGAAAAACTTCTCCTTCGAGATATCGGACATCAGTTTCTCTTTTTGCTCTTCACCAAATACCTTGGTCCCAGCAATCTCCTGCGATGCTTTGTTTTGTGTGGTCATAACGACATTGAAAAGACGTACCACACCTTTCTGAGCAATCTTCTTTAGTTTCTTCTCGTGATCAAGAACAGCCCTAGCTGTGGATTCATCCTTTGGGAAGAGGTCTTTCACTCTGTCCTTGTCATATATGACCTTCTTCTCGGCGAGCAATGCCCGGCGCGCCTTGGCCTCAAGCTTTTCGGATTCGGCCTTCTTGATTGTGACCTTCGAACGAGCAAGAATAGGATCCTTTCTGTCATATGCTTTTAGATGGGAACCCAAGATTGCATTTACAGCACTTGCGAATGACTCGGCACCATCGTCTTTGTTTTTCTTTCTCTTCTTGAGCTTCGGAAGATTTTCATCGTCCTCATCATCATCATCGTCGTCGTCGTCATCGTCTCCACTGTCATTTTCACCTTCTTCGCTACTGCTTACAACGGCATCCAAGTCAACTTCATCATCCAGGTCTTCTTCACTTAAGTCACTCATGGATTCTGGGTCTGATTCAAGTTCATCATGATCTGAACTTTCTGATTGTGTTTCTGGCTCTGGCTCATGGGGCAGTGCGGATTTTGAGAGCTTATTTGACTTCTTGTGGATTATCTTTTCTTTGCCCTTGGTTGGGATTGAAACTGTTACTCTTCCTTTTGACATGGTCAAGTGTGAAGCCCCAGTATACAGAAGTAGATTTCTCAGACGTTGACATAATTTTTTTAGTCTCAACTTCCGGGCTCATCTCTCACGTGATACGAAGGTTGCCCTCGGATTGATACGCGCGTGTCGCTCAATGTTTACTTTTGGTTTCAGATATATAATTTGTTTTCTTCGTCATTGACAGGACAATTTGGCCTCGTGTATCTTCTTCATGGGGGCATCTACTGAGAATAGTACACCTGAAAGGTCAGAAAAGGCTTTCAAGCCTTCTTCAATCCCGAGGCCACTGGCAACACCAACCAAGTGTTCTTCGATACTCACATCTCACGGGTACAAGACGACGCCCAAAGGCTCACCCAGAGCATCAAAGTCCGGAGCAAAGTCCTTGTCTCCTTCGCCTGTGAAGCCTGATCGATTTGGATCTTCTCACCGTGAAAGGCCATTCAAAGAGGAGCTGACGTCTCTGAAGGAAAGAGCCAATACTAAGCGTATAGCGCTAATGGAGTTGAAAAATGTCTCTTTGACATTAAGAACTAAAATACAGGCTGTGGAGCCTGTTTATAGTGGGCTGGAAGATGAGCTTTTTCAATTGTCTGCCAGTCTCAAAGAAAGATTGAGCGAACTCGAAACGCTGAAGCTTCGACATCAGGAAGCAAAAGCCAAAGTTGAGCGAGACTATGAATTTAAAAAGAAGACACACACAGCCAACAATGAACAAGCGATGTACGAAAAGAGAAAAACCTATGAGTTTGAGACGGATACCGTCCTTCAGAAGAAAATGGATATGGTGAATGAGAAAAAGGAGCTTATTATGGTCCAAATTGAGTCTACAAGAGGCGAGATCAACAATAATGGAACTAATGTTGCGGATCGTCTGAAGTTGATCTCTCAGCAACATGCGGATGATCTCCAAGAACTCAAGAAGATGTTCGAGACTACCAAGCTGAGCGTCGATCAAGACTATGGAAGTCTTCTCAAGCTCAAACATGACACAGGGACTCAAATTGCAGATCTGCTCTCCCAATTGGACACTATAAGCACTGATGAAACAAGGAAACTAAAACATTTGAGAGACCTACGGAGCCGCAACAGAGACATCTCTAGCAAGAAGCAAGATCTTCACTCACAGATGGAACAGATGCTATCGCAGATCACATTCAAGAAAGATTCCATCAACCATCTCAAGCATGAAATACAATGGAAAATTGAAAGAAAAGTCCAACTCGACAGAGCATTTCATGTGGAAGAGGAAAAGAGAAGAAAACTTCACAATAAACTGCAAGAGCTTAAGGGCAACATCAGAGTTTTCTGCCGTATTCGCCCAAAACTTTCGACGGAGTTTGCCGAGGCTCTGTTACAAGTACAAGCTCCTGATAATCATGAGGCCAAACAGGAGATTGAGATTTCAAGTTTTTCGAATCCTGGTCAACCTCAAAGTGTAAAGAAGCAATCATTTCAGTTTGACAAAGTTTTCGGAGAGGACTCTACAAACGACGAGATTTTTGAAGAAATATCGCAGCTAGTCCAGAGTGCTCTTAACGGTTACAATATCTGTATATTCGCTTATGGTCAGACGGGATCGGGTAAGACGTTCACCATGTCTGCTGATAATGGCATCATCCCTCAAAGTATCCGCCAAATCTTCGAGTCGTGTGGGAAGCTCAGCAAGCAGGGTTGGAAATATATTGTCAGTGGCGAGTTCTTGGAGATTTATAATGAGTCTATCAACGATCTCCTCTCTAGTAACCAAGAGCTTAAAAGATACGACATCAAGCATGACCAAGACACTAAGACAACATCAATAACCAATATGAAGAGAATTATCTTCTCAAATCCAAACGAAATGATCAAATCCCTGGAGAAGGCTCTTAACAACAGGTCTGTTGCGGCTACTAAGCTCAACGATCGGTCCTCAAGATCACATACTGTCTGTACAATCAGGTTGGAAGGTACAAACCCTGAGAGTGATGAGTGTCGTCGGAGTGTTTTAAATCTTATTGACCTAGCTGGTTCAGAGCGGATAACGCAGTCCGGTGTCTCGGGTGACCGTTTAAAAGAAACACAGGCTATTAACAAGTCACTGAGTTGTCTCGGTGATGTTATACATGCACTCGGAAATGAAGATGCCAAACATATACCCTTCAGAAACTCGAAGCTGACATACTTGCTACAATACTCGTTGTCTGAAGATTCGAAAACGCTCATGTTCGCCAATGTCTCCCCTTTGGCGAGGAACGTAAACGAGACAATCAACTCTTTGAGGTTTGCCACGAAGGTAAACAACACTAGTCTTCAAAAGGAATGATAACGACTCAATAATGACGAAACCATTAGGAAACGCCAGTGAATTGTAGCACGAATAGATAGATATTCAAGTTCAATAAATAGGTGATAAATAAACGCAGAGCTGTAAGTTCTCACCTTCAAAACGCAGCCGATGCCTCTTCTTGAACATTTGAATCCTCTGTGATAAAATAAATAAATAAATAAATAAATAAATGCTTCAACTCCTAATGAGCTGCATTTCGTCTTGTGAAGTGCCCATCTCCTGAAACGCTTTGGGAATCTCAAGCACAGGCACGGGGACACCCTTGAGTTCGGACTTTATCGCACCCCATACATCAGAGTACTCGTTCTCCGCCCACTTCTCAACAAGCACTTTATGCTCGTCGTCTTGCCATCTATAGAGAGTCTTCAGCAGTTGCGGAGAGGGTGATACGTCGAGATCCTCCATTTCCTGCGCAATCCTCAGGGCTTCGTCCCTGTGGCCATGGTAACAGTGAGCAATGATGTATCTCTCGAAATTGCCCTGATCAGGCAACAGGCCGAGATTATCCAGATTATTCCACACATTCTTCACATCACTCAGTGAAACGAAGGTATGTGCCTTTAGTAGGATTGAGACAGTCTCGTTGTTTGGTCCGGCGGGGCTTGTAGAAATTTGCTCATATACTTGACCCACTTTGTTGAACTCCCGTAAGGAGCAGTAAGCATCCATAATGGAATTAAGGAGGGGTACTGACGAGTTTATAGTAAGGTCAACTTTGAAGATGGTATCGAGCGTCTCCACACCCTCTGTGTAGATATGTCTGCCAAACTGCTTGAAAAGGTGTATATAGACCTCAGGAGGTGGAGGAGGTATAGATCCAGTCGTTCTATGAATCCTTTTCATCATTTGGAAAACATCAAATGCAAGATCAGGTGTGTGGAAAGAAGTCAGACGACGCATCACGGGGAAGTACCACTCGTAGGGTATCTCAAACTGTGTTGAGAATTGCTGCCACACCTTCCAGAAGTCCTCTGCATCTTCGGCAGACTCCATGAACCACTTGAATACAGTCCCATATAACTGAGGGAACTTGTGCTTGTCGTACTTTGTACCCTCTTGAAGTACTGGCATTTCCTGCTTGAAAGACTCGACAACGTCAGGAATGAACCTATTTTTCAACATCAGCTCCACGAGGGCATTGTAGGCCTGAGCATCAAGAAACTCCAGGTGCACCTTGATCTGTCTTGATATAGCAAACACCTCTTTGGGCCTGGTGGATCCTTCATCCTCGGCGAGCACGGTCAGGAACCTGTTGAGTGTACTTCCCGCCATTTTCCAGTCAATCCCATCCATCAAACTGTCTTGGAACACCTGTTTGAGCTTCTTAGTATCTCTGTCGTGTATGTACCGTTGCATAATCACCTCGTATGTCCTGGTGTCAGTATCGCACCCCAGCTCTTGAAGCAGCTCCAGTAGCTCTGCGTACTGCTCATGGTGTGGAGAGTTCACAAGAGCCACTACGAGAATATTGAAAGAGTCCTCATCGACACAGCTCGCAATCGCTTGTCGTGTGTTGTGCGTCAGTCCTTCTGTGTAAACATCGAAGGCGACATCGAGAGCGGCACCGCCACCACTAATCTTTGCCTTCCAGTAGTCGATCTCAACAGATTCTTTGCTTTGAGGATGCTGAAGTACCCTCTTCGCTATTGTCATCAGTGTCTCGCTCCCTGGAACGCCAAACTCCACAACGTACTTCATCACACGGTACTCGGTATCGCTCATCCGGCCATCCATCGCCTCACAGATCTCCACAACTTCTTTTGTGCCCGCAATCTCCGATATCTGCCTGGAGCGTGGAACGTTGAACAGCATTGCGACAATTGTCTCAACGGCGGACACATCTCCAGTGTCAAGCGTGGAGCGTGCCTTCTGGATATAGGCAGCCGTCGCCTTCAGCATCACAGTATAGACGTGTTCCGAATGGCAATATGGTCGTAGTATCTCGAGCAGATGACGTGGGTGTAACGGCGGCTGAGCTTGTTCCACAAACTCCACCACAACGTGTGTGAGGCCGTCGCTCACATCGTTCGGGTAGCCTCTGCGGAAGTCCTCGAGCACCTTGGCCAGCTGGTCCTCGTACTGGAGCATGTGCAGGTACCTCAGAAAGAGGCCCACAGTGGACAGCAGCGTCTGTATCTTGCCCTCGGTGAAGGCAGCCTTGGTGATGTGGATGTAGAGCCGTGGCACAAATCTAGCGGCCCTGAAGTTCTCAGGAGTAACAGCGCCCACCACGTGCTGAAACAGCTGGAAGCACTTGTCCGTGGTGAGTCCCTGGCTCTGTTTAGCCTTAGTGCTATTGTCGAGCCTCTTGATGATCTCGTTCATTAGCGCAAAGGCATGGGCCCCGGGCAAAACCTCAAGCAGCTGATCCAGCATCTGCCGTAGCTGCGAATTGGTGTTTTCCGCTCTGAGTCTCTGCCTGATATCCAGCACAATGGGGTCTGGTGGAGTAAGGGACGCCTTCTCCAGCGCAGTACGCTTGCGGAAGGGGTTCCAGGACGATATCTGTCTATCTATACCCCACTGGACTGCCCTATGCCCTCCCAGTGGCACGCGGGCAATTCTGTACACCGTTAGCGGTCTCATCGCTAAGGCTCCCCGGACTGACGATGCGCTAGTGGAGAGTTTGCGGGGGAGCCAAAAGAGCGCGCGCTAAAAACAGTGGACACACCAAGTACCACCCAGGCACAATGGACAGCCCCTCACACTCAGAGCACCCTGCTAACGAGACAGAACAGCCGCCAGTGCCAGCACAGGCCGTGGAGCCGGTACCGGCCGTGGAGCCTGCGGACGCCCGGCTGAGCGAGGCGCTCCGCCTACGTGACAAGCTGGACTCTCTGCTGAGGCGCACAATACAGACCCAGCGCAAGTGTGAGAAGCTCGAGCACGACAATCGCTATTTGCAGGAGTACGTGGGCAATGTGATGGACTCTGCGGACTTTTTGGGCCACCGGGCGTGATGGCGGCTCTCGCTCTCCAGCTGGTTTTGTGGCCAGTTACAAGAATCGTACGCTTCCACAACTACCACACCACAATCACACACCAGCGACACTAGACCGATGTCCCGCTTCCCGCCACTGCCTCGTTCGGGCTCGCCGACTAACGAGAACGGCACCGTCCAGGGCCGCCAGCTCTCGTTCCAGCAGGTGCACAATCGAAGACTCAGCGGCAACACCCCGTCGCTCCTCTCCTTCAACACGGGCGCGCCCTTCCTCGGGTCGCTTCAGCCCAAGGAGGCCAGGGCGGGTCTCCAGGAGTGGATTGCCCGGGAGTCGATGCGTGAGGAGACCAACGCGCTGAGTCTCGGCTTGTTTGCCAGCGGGAAGACGCCTCGCTTGAAGCAGCAGCCCGTGGAGATGCTCACGCTGCGCTCTCCAGGAGTCCTCCACTCTGCTGGGAGTGACGAGAGCTCCTCTCCAGGCCTTCTGGCCCTTTCTGGTGTGCCTGTTGAGCTGGCTGGAGGGAGTGCCTCGCTCTCTTCAGACTCGCTGGCGGATCTCGCCACGGCAGCCTCCAGGGTACCCTGTGAGGACGAATTGCACCTCCTGGACTCATTTGGATTCTACGTTTCTGTGGAGCCGCCCAAGTACGGTGCTCCGTTGGCTCCGCCAGGGACCAAGTTGGACCTCACCATGGTGGAGCCTTCGTACCCGTCCTTCCCCCTCGCGCAGCCTCAGGACATGGCGCTAGGCCGGGACGAGCTGGGGCTTCTTGCCCTCTGGGACTACGAGTTACGGCGTGATGGTGGAGCAGGCTTGGACTTACAGGGAGCCATTCCACAGTGTGAGGAGCCAGCTGCTGAGAACGGGCTCCGTGGATGGTTGTTCGGCTCAGCAGAGGCTCGCCATGCAAAGAGCAATCCGTGGTACCGGATCCTCCGTGCTGTGGATGGCGACAACGATCAGAACAACGGCATCAACGGCCACAACAACAGCGAGATGATGCCCCACAGCTACACGGGCGAGTTAGACGTGGACCCTGGCGCGATGCACTACGTGGACTTTGTGCCATCCAAGTAATCAATAGCTTCGTTCTTCATTAAGTCGTAGGTCGTTATATCGTGATTGCACGCTGCATCGATGTGTGGGTGGCGGGTGCCTTTTGAAGTGTGTCGTGGAAGTGGACTCTGTCTCGACAAATGGGGCAAGACTCCGACTTGATCAGCCACCAACGCAGGCACTCGTAGTGGAACGAGTGGCCACAGCATAGCTGTCTGGTATCTGTCTCTGAGTCGACAGCAATGTACTCGAGACAGAAGCACACGTCGTTGCGAGATTCGACTGTGCTCTTGAGCTGGGGAAGCCGATCGTAGCGTTGGAACCGGATCGCGTTCCGCTTGTAAAGCACGAGGTTCCTCGTCTTGCTGAGGAACAGGCGGAAGCATTTGTACGACGATGGGATCATGTGCACAGGGAAGGTGAGGTTCTGGTGGAAAACCCAGGTATAAGTGATAAAGAGCAGCATCCTCACGAGGTTGAGAGCAAACTCCATCACGACAAACGTCAGCGACGTGGGTGTCAGAGAACGGTGCCGGTAGTACATGTAGACCGATGTGACGTAGTTGAACATCGTGATGAGTATGAGCGGAATCAGATTCAGCACCTCAAAGCCGAAAATCATCGACAGCGAGTTTTGAGAGATATCGTCTCTGACACGGAAAAAAATCAACAAATCCACGCAGATCAACACGTTGATGCCCATGAAGAGCTTCAGCGAGTTTTTCCGCTGGAATAAACCATTAGTGATGTCTCGCACCTGTGTGTCAACTCTGATGTCACACAGGTAGTGGAATGACTTAGTTAGCACCAAACACCCAAAGAGTGCAGCGTATTTGCAGAGAGTCTTCTTAGTGAGTGTTTCGCTGTTGATATTCTTGAGAATGACGAGCCCCCAGATAAACTCAAACAAGGTGTAGTTGAACTTCTCCTTGATTGACTGGATCTCATGCTGGTCCAGCGCGTTGCCAAAGACGGCCCAGCGGATGAATCTCGGGATCAGCAACAGCGTGAGAAGAGAGAAATTGGCGAGACCAAAGTTTACTATGAATCGGTAGTCTGATAGCAGATAGTACCACTTGAGTGGCGAGTTGTCAGAGAGCAGCATCCACTCCTGGTACACGGATACGCCCAGTAGAGCGCAGAGCTGGCTGTTAGCATATAGCATGGCTATAGTACTTACTACCCCGTATGCCCTTCGCATGAGTCTCTCGAACTATTCCTCTTCGATTCGATTGTGCCCTGACGTGCCTATGTGTCGTTTTTTTGCTAAAAAGTGTCACTAGTGAGATGGCGCGCGTAGAGAGCCCCACCGTATCCGCCATCCGGACACCACGTATCACGTGCCGAGTAGCTGGGGTAGCCGCCTTGGTGCGCCCCCGCCATGCCGCCATGGCCTTGGCAATAGAACATCAGAGAACTAAGCGTAAGCGAGCCAGCCCTTTCAGTGGTCAGGCTGCCCACGTCGCCCGCGCCGCCTGAGACACGCCTACTTTTGGGCCTCAAGACGCACTGTGCGGTCCTAAATAGGCATCGTAGTACGGAGTCGCGTCGGGCCACTGTGCAGTTAAAAGTTAAGCTGTTACCAATTCCTCGTTTGGGCGATGCAGCTTTGTAGACATTGATACAGCGGAGGCGAGCCAGAGAATACATGGTACATACATACACATATTACCGTGGGGCAACGGCGAACGGGCGGCTGTGACTGAATGACCGTTAAGGCCGGCGCGTTGTGTTGTTGGCATCCCATCTCTGCGTTTACAGGAGCCATCAGAGGTGGTGAACCATGTACGAGGCTTGTCCCCAGCGTCGCATGCATCGATGGCTAGAAGGGCATCAACTTAGTCGCCTCCAGTAATGGCCAGCGCTCACTCTTTGGCGAGATGTGAGCTGTGCGCTTGCTAGTGGTGCATGTTGTGTTGAGGCTGCTGTTAGACAACAATCCTCAATTGTTGGCCCCATCAGTCTTTGCATACGTGGAAGAAAGCCTCAATTACTGATTGCTATACACTCGATTGGAAGTCATGAGCAACTGCCTAAGCACAATCGCCGAGCTTTGCAGCGCTGGCCATTGTTGCATGCCTTCCCGATTAGGCGGTTTTTCCATTTTTTCTGTTTACGTTTGGCCTGAAAACAGTGACAAGGCGCGCATAGCAGAACGAAAACAAGCGGAGTGTGAGCCTCTTGCTATACAAAGTGACACAACAGATCGAGGTATAGCTATTACTGGCTGCTACTTTCACACAAGAAATCCACACCAGGGTCCATTCCTAAGAGAGACGGTCGGGTCTGATGGACTTCCTCACAACCAATTTTGAGGATAACGCCACAGAGCACTTCACGGCTCCTTTCAGGCTATTAGATCTGCCCCTCGAGCTGCTCTTCAAAGTTCTCACATTTCTGGATGATCCCGAGCTACGAGCCATCTCTGAAGCATGTCACTACCTGAGGGACGTGGCGAGGGAGAGGTTTATCATGAGATCAAAGTTTTTCTATGTCCGTGATAAAATTGGGATAAGGCTCTTCGAACTCCGCCCTTCTCTAAATGAGTTATACGAGCAGCACATTGTTCCCGTACAGAACGTATCTATGCTAGGTAACAGTGCTCGCCTCTTAGTCCTCAGTGACTTGCAGAGGTCTTTCAGAAGAGATTCGTTATCGAAGAAGCTCCAGAGCCGCCCAAACATATCCGAACTACAACAGAAGAATATCATTCCCGCTGACTGCTCAATCTCACCCTTGGTAAAGAGCAGGGTGAAGGATTTCAAGCGGGAAAATCTATCGCAGATGCTTCAAGTTCTTCTTCGGAGTTACCGTTTTCAAAAAGTCTACAATACAGAGGCAGAAGTTTCGCCTCCTGACAATTCATCATCATCATCTTGTACTGAGGAAAGCTATGAGGATTCTTCTCGAAGTACAGTGAACCGTGGATCGTTCCACGTTGAAAAATCGAATCGTGAGATTTATTTGGATGTTTCCGAGGAGTTCGTCCGAGTCTACAATAGGCTGTGCTCCAGATTTGGTCAAACTATAAAGGCGCCGTTACGTCGAGCCTCGGTCCCTTCAATGAGTGGCTCGAACTTTGCCGAGTCGACTTTCTCAGCTTCTGGGAGCATGACGACAGCTGGTGCGATAGCAAATAAGAGGGTCCTAAACCATGTCAGTGATCCCTGGAAGACCAGGCGTGCTGTATCCACCGGTAACGAGTCTCTCGGGAGGGGTGAGAGGTCTTTGCCCACCACATCTGCTCAGAACGAAAACATTCTCTCCAATGCTGATTCTCTTTCGGTACCTATGGCCTCTGTACGCTTGAAAAAGCAATATTTTGAGCAGTTGATCCAGGATCAACAGCAGGAGCCGACAAGCCCAATCTTTGGAGCTGCACTCAATCACGTGAGAGACTCTGTAACTTCAGGGGACGAACGTGGAGCGATATCACGAAAACCCTCAAGAACCATATTGAGGGCTTCAGTTACCAACGATAACATAATCTCTTACGAGAAGCTCTTTTAAGCTGCCAACCACCATGTGTTGAGCATCTATATCATGATTTGATGTCTAAACGCTACCTCTTGGAGCGTTGTTTTACGTTATTTATGCCCTTCTTTTAATTTCTTTACGAGATCCGAACCAGACCTGAGCACTCGTAGTAATGCAACTGTATTTCTTCGGCACACAGTAATGTACATTCTGTTCTGTTCACAAGCCCATTTGAGAGGGATTAACGGAGAAGTCAATAGCGGTTTTCACCGTGTCCCCGCCGGGACAAGTGTCTCAGAAAGAGACGAGACTGATGTCATGATACGCGCTCTTGGTATACCCTTGGTCACTTCCCAACAAAGGCGCCATCCTGTGTCTTTATTTTGTGGGTGAACTCTAGTTATTATCAAGTTTGCACGAGTTGCAGATTTTCTAGGCTATTTTATGAGAGTGATGATCAGTGAGACTTTCTGAAAAGCTTGCAATCCATCCTACTGCCCTTGACACATCTTGGATGGGGATGAGGGAGGCAGCGTACCCAGGGCGACTACGCTCTACCCCTGCAATGCATAAACGTTGGGTTTTTTTCTCTCGCCAATGCGTCCGATCGCTCTCGCTATTCACAGTTCGCTTCTTTTTTCAGCATGGGCGACAGCCTCATGATGTCCTTGTGTGCAGGCACCAGAAAGCTACGTGTGTTCACATCTAAGTCTGCTATTCGGCAAACTCATGCGCTCACACCGGCCTCCGCTAATAAGCACTAGCCTAAAGCATTCGTAGATACCATGTCGTAGTCGCATATGTGAATTACTGGGCAGTATTTCGGGCCCATAAGGTCGCTGATCTTGGCAGTCTCAATGAGATTCGACCAGCTTCGGCGGGGCAATTACCACAATCCCTTCGCTTTCGCTCGGGCGCTTCACTGAGACTTGATGATCAGCTCTGAACAATATGGTCCTTCTCGGTCTCAGTTATGCCTAGATCGACTGTTCAAACTTCGAAGGCCTGAGAGTCCTGTAAATAGCTGAGCATACGGAACTCTCCAAATCTAGATTTGATTGACTTATTCATTCTACGTGCACTGTGAGAGATCATCTATGCGTTATTACTAGGTATTATAACACTGTGATACCCCCTAATGCGAGTTAGCCAGGAGCAGCCCGAGGGAGAAGGGTAGGAGCGTTCTGTTGCAGAGGCGATTGAAGCCACATAGGCTGGTGACAGTTCCGCTATTTTCATAGAAAACTATGCTTGTTTGTCTCTGATGGTGTCTAGAAACTGCTTGTCAGGGCCAAACCATGTTAATTATTGCATTGCAAACTGTCAAAGTTAGACACGCATAAGAAAATGTACCTTGTGATGTGTTGTCTTGTCTGTCTTCTGTTTCTTTCTTTTTATTATGACTTGATATTCAAGTACTCCGGTGCGCTGCAACAATATACAGTCCGAGATTGACAGTCACCTATCCAAAAGGCACAGATCATTTGACTTCTCAGATCCCTAGCCACCTGTTTACCTCATCAGAGTTTGAGATGTTAAGGTGTCGCTTATTTAGGGATGGGACAGCGGGTGGTAAGAGATCAAAAACAAGTCGGAGCCAGAAATCAGGTCGCTTCGAATGAACGGTAAGGTTGCCCAAACGTCCGAATCTGGAGTTCTCACCAGCTTGGAAAGGACCCTAGTGTACGGTTGTTCTCATGTATTACTATGCCGGGATCATGCATCCTTCTGCGGAATGATGGGCTACGGAGATCGTCGCTGCGGTGAGCTGCATGGTTTCCAAGGTCTCAACACTTGAATGTCTTACTCGGTTCGTTCTCTTGAATCTCTAGCAGCTCCCTGCTAGTGACAGGCGCGTTGCCCAAGAGACTTCAGAGGCGAGTGCGCTCAATCCCGGTGTGCGCTCGAAGGGGCCACCAGTACTGGCCATTTGCACTTTTGTAAGCTACCCGCGCATTGCTCAAATTCGTATATCTCTTACTAGCGGCTACTACGGCTCACATACTCCTGATAGCAGAATGTCAGTCTCGATACTTTCATATAGAATGTCAGCTTGCACGAGGTATCTAATGCGACGATTGAGCTAACATCAAGTGAAGTTCAGATTATGCTCGCTAATGTGAGTTCAAGCATGCGAGAAACCTTGTTTATCAGCTCCATAGACTCATAATTGTAGTCCTTTGGAGAACATACCATGATGGGACCCGCTACTGTGAATGCCTTCGCACTTGGCTCTCAGTTCACCTTTCTTTGGCTTGTTGTGCCTCACCCTTCACGTCATTTCCGGAGCAAATGAGTGTAAGCCAAGCAAAATCTATTTCTCACCTATTGTAAGGTATTACCGTTGAAGTCTTGGTCCGAATGCCTTGAAGTCGAGCTGTTTGGGCTTCATTCGTTGTCACGTTTCACCACTGTATAGAGAGACGCATAAAATTTTGACGAAAAACGAAGGTCGGCTAAGCGACACCCTGTGTGCTGAGCAGTGTTGAGGCTTTGACGATTGCCGATATCAGCTAACGAGCCGGTTGACGGAAGGCAACGGCGATGAACTTACTCCTGATGAGCTTCGAGACGGTTTACACATGGGCTTCTTCAAAGAATCAGTGGCGCTGATTAGCACTCTCAACATTTCTCAATAGCGGGCCGGGATTCCACTAACCCTTGTAGTTTGCAGCCGTTTCCTCAGTACTCTTGTAGTTCAGGGGAAACAGGGTTCCCAGGTGCTAACTTCCATCGGAAGCACAAACTCAAGTGTGACCTGAAGCTGCTGTTCCACTTCTACGGAAGCCCTTAAGTCCAGAGGTGTCTACTATTAGGTGTCTCTCTCCGGCTTTTTGCGCCCGTTGACCACCTCTTTTTGGGCGGCCTTTTTATCTTTGAGCCCCGGCCCCTTTGCGGCAGCGTGCACACTTTATCGCTAACTTCCGCCTTCTTGCAGATCAGCTAAACCCGTATCACACGCTACCTACCATAACACAGCCACCATTCAAAAACATCTGTCAAACATTTGCCTTCACATTCAGGCTTCAGGCAGGCGAGCCAGTCCAGCATGGTATGTGGAGCGTGTTGTGAGAGTTGCCCCTGTCCTCTAGCTGCAGCAATGCTAAAAGTCTTGAGATCGGATGCAAGTACAAGTAAGGGATGATCTGACCTTGATGCCATAAAGCGTCTTTGAGAAGTCTCTACATCTCCCACCTGCCTCCGATTGTCATAACATGTCTTAGGTTACGGTTCGTGTCTCTCTCATGAAAGTATCCTCCGCATCGCCATTTAAACATTACGTCACTCTTTACACGCGTACCCGAAAAGGAAGGAATACACTGCCTTGTTCGATTGTACACCGAAACAGCATACGGAACGACAGTAGCGGAGTTCTTTTAGCCTATACCTCTAGGGCCGCCAAATTGAGCAAATGTATGTACTGTGACCTTGCACTTTGACGTGTCGATCTTTGAGCAAAACTGTGTCACATATCGAAAATTTCTTGCTGATTAAATACCCACCTTTGGCACCGCCAATGCCCACTTCACGCACTGTCAATCTCTAAAGTAACATGCTAAGGTTTCTGTTCTCTGTCTTGTCTCATTACTAGGGAGCTCCTGTCTGGCTCTTCTCAATTAATCGACAGAAGTTCCCTCTCTGGCGTTTGTTTTTCACGCCCGGACGCGGTAGCCACACGCCTGCACTGCAAAGTAAATCTGCGCTTTGTATATGGCCCACTCGCTTCAAAAGATAAGTGACTACTATATGGAGTCTAAGTTATGTCATTAGTCATTAATTTAAGATCATTAAGCATGAGAAACATGGAGAAACAAGAAGAAAGCATAAAACGGGGAATGGTGGTAGAAGGGCGCTGCCCTTCTAATTTGTAAGTGTATCAAGGGGAGGGTGTCATCCTATCCTAGGATGGCACCGACTCTCATAACTTTGTTCATCTTCTTCAGCTCGCTCTTGGTAGGCCGTAGCTGTTGGTAACCGGCGCAATAGATTTTGGACTTCTCACAGTTGTGGCAATGCGGCTTACGCTCATCACACTTGATGCGGCGGCGGCGACAGGTGAGACAGCCAGTACGTGTACGTCTCTTCACCTCCTTCTTTGGCCGCTCGTTGTCTGGAGATTTGGTCTGAATCAAGTCGTTTGGGGAGCTCATATTGGTGGGGGTAGTGCCACGAGAATTTGAGTAATGCATCATCGGCTGAGGGTAGTACTGTGACACTGGAATATAGACCATAGAGTTCTCAGAATTGGTACGAGGTTTCTGGGTCATTGAGTGGTAGACGCCTGTGCTTGAGGTATGTGTATGTGGTGAGAAGTGTTGCAGTTGAGCTTGATGTTGGTGAAGCTGTTGTTGATAGTGTTCTTGTACTGAGGCTGGATGAGAGAATGACAGAGTCGTTGGTGACATGCCAATTGGGGAAACGCCAGCTTGTTGTGTGGTGTATCCGTAGTTCTGCTGTGGTACCGTTGATTGATGCTGGTAGTACACGAGGGCTTGCGGACGAGGAGGAGAGTTGACCTGTACTGGTGCATCCGCTTTAACGGTGAGCACTGTACCGTAAGACTGAGCCCGGTCAATGTGAGGATGCACGGTACTAGATGCTGGTGACGGAAGTGAGCTGGATCTTGGTCCAGCCATCAGCGAAGATATTGGCGGTAGGCTCATCTGCTGAGACGGTATCGAGGCAGTGGTGTCAACTGCGTTTTCTCTGGTGACAGTATCGAATGTACTAGATGTTGAAGAACTTGTCGAAGTGTGGCGGTAGCATTCATCGGACGAGGAGCTCACGCTTGAGCGATAGCTTTCCAGACCGTTAGTGGGAGTCTGTACACCCTTCGGTTGCGAGGGTACTGAGGCCAGAGCTGGAAGCTCATTGATACCTGGTAGAGTGACAGGCATTCTTTATATGTTGTGGCGTTTAATTTGTGACAAACCTTTTGACAGTGACGCGTAATTTGAAAAGGGCGTGTTGATGTGTTCTTATAGGCTGCACTAATTGTTGTGTCTGTGTTGTGTGTGTGTTTGTAAAGCACGTATGTAGAGTAGCGTGTGTGAGGCGAGAGTGCGGAGTTTGAGATGTGGACCAGAGACACTTTTGTCTATAAAGGACAGCTACCGAATAATCGAATGATGGAAGCGAATCGGAAATAAGAGAGTAGGGTAAGCTCTCACGAGACCTGACTTAATAAGTTGGAGTTGTTACTTTGTGTGGCGGGTAGACGAGTGTTGCTTGGAGCTTGGTGTTGACCAGGTGTCGTAGTGTAAGTCAGGTATGTGGGTGGGCCCTGTCTTTTTATACAAGAGCTGCGCTCTGTTTGGGGAATCAAGCAGTGGGAATGGGAAAAGGGAAAGCCCCAAAATGCACCTCTTGCTCCGCTGAATTCTGTGCGGAGTAGTCTGCTTTGTTGGCCAAATGTGTGGTTCAATTGTACGTTTTCTGGATGAGCTGCCCTTCGGGCTGCGACAGAATTGAGAAGGAGAAGCATGCAGGATGGCGATAACTCGATGCTGCAGTGTGGTGCGATGTTCTGCGAGCGCGATGCATCAAATATGGGTAATAATATGCATGTCTCTGCGTATCCTTCATGTAAATGTATGTATCTTCATGCATCATGCTGCCATGTTTGATGTGCTCGCCAACACACCTTTGCTATGAATAGGTCGCTCGACTCCCGGATCCTGTCACTTTGTTCCAGCCACCGTAGCCACCGGTTTCGGCAAACTGAAACACTGCCGGCTTTCAGACACCTTTTGGCCGCCACTCTTGTCATAGTTTACTACTTCCTGAGGTAAATTTACCTCCATCTCACGCATTTGGTAGGGCACCTATTTGATGAGTCTTGATGATTTACTTGATGGGGTTAATTTAAAGTTGGCGTCGAGGGACCAACTCAATAGAATCTAGAGAAGCTCGGCTCTGAGTTTGACTTGCCTAACTAGTGGTTAAACGCGGTTCTAATCACAACCAGGAACGTGCACATCCCCACCATTTACGCAGTGAACAGCTGGAGAAATACGTGCAGCTACGACACGTAACTTGAAACAGATTGATGAGTGTTGTTATCGGTATGATGAGTAATTAGGCCTTGTCAGCTCGTAGTATAACTGAGCAGCTAGTCTTGTTTTTGAGGCTAGGCTGGGAAGTCGTATCCAGCGCAGCGCACCACATTGCCTTCCTTAAACGGCCGCTAAAGTAGACGAGCTTACTTTACCGCACGCGCACGTAGGTGAGGAAACGATCTTTCCAAGGAATGTTTGAAGACGCGCAAACATGGTCCGATACACTCCCTAGCAGATCCCCCTAGTGACCTGGGTCACCTTGAGCTGATATCAAGATTGCGTTTTTTAATGCCTTTCACCAGGTTTTGAAAATACGTTTCAGAAGAGAAGGATCGATCAATAAACTACCCATAGCAGTAGCCTGCCTATGGCATCGTGAAGTGCAACGACTTTGGCTCGTCAACTACATCTGATCAAGGTTGAAAGGGCAGTCTACTATATACAATTGCGACGCGCCTCTTCGCTCTAGGCCTTCTCAAGCTGCTTCCCGCGCAATCTGCTTCGCGCAAGGCGGCCGGGCGTTGGCGGCCGGTTCTGGATTCTCAAGGTGTTTTAATCGTGTGAATCTATGTATTTTCATGTGCGCAATAGGCAGTGTGTGGTGCTCTGTAATCAGAATTGCAAACGTGCTGACGTCTTCACCGCGCTTTTCCTGCTTTTTCTTTGATGCCCAGCAAGCAGGAAGACGCTGGCCATGGATTTGCGGTGTATCTGGCAGAACCCTATGTAAGTCTATGTGGCTAAGTGCCTCCTTACGAAGAGCGAACACGGTCAGATCTTCAACATCGCTGTATCCGAGCTTCGAGTCCAGTCAGCACACCTGAAGCAAGATGGTATACGTTGCTCCATTTAATGAGTCCAACAAAAAGCTCTATATTCGGGCTGTTGAGGCGTCTGGCCTATGTCACCATTGTGAGTGAAACTGCCCGAGCAAAACATTGTAGTATTCCAGCAGCTCATTTCTAAGCAGATGTCACGTCCTTGGACAATAGTTATGAACAAGGCATCGGAGATGCCTCTTGCCTCGTAAAGTGATCAAGATCAACATTTTCTTCTGAGGCAAATTATGGTCATAGAGCCAGTCCTGTGAATCGTCGTCATTAAGTCTTCGAAGTTGTGGTGGGCGTTGAAGACTTGATCAGTGCTTCGGCATCGAGCATCCAGCCGAGCTGCACAAAATACAGACGAGAAAGCTGTCAAGGAAAAGAAACTTAGAGGGGCGCCGGCATTTTAAAATCGGCTGAATGGAAACAACGGGCATGCTCTCCTTTGACGGAGGCGGGTGTTGACGTTGATGATTGACCCCCGCACATGGCTCTTTTTGGTAAGGCTTGAGCTATTCAAGGGTCACACAGCCAGCCGCAGAGCCGCGTATCGAGCAAGAAAAAAAGAAATGGCGATAACAACACCCGCCATACCTGGAGTGTGATACTCGCCTTTTTCCTCTTTCTTCCATTTCAATGCTCTCGAAATGGTAGTGAAGATGTAGCGAGTGCTAAGACGGAATCGAAAAGTTGATGTTCAGTCCTTACATACCGACCAATGACCTCGTAATTACAAACAACACCTATAATTATTATCGCTCGCTTTCGGGGGGTGGGGGGAGTCACCCTCGCACATGCCCAAAAACCGCACACGTCAGGGCCTACGCCTACAACTACAGCCGTATGTCTTCTTTGGGGTGGGGCATATGGGTGGTTCCGTGGGCCATGCAAATTTTGGGAGTTGCCTAATTCAGTAATATGTGTTTGCCGAGTGAACCTCTCTTTCACACTCTCAAACGGGAGCGCTATGGAGTGAGACGCGGGAATGAAGATACCGGCGCGCGTCAGAGTGGAGATATGTCGGAGGACAAGGGCAATGCCCACTTGATGGCACTTACGTAACTATCAGTGAAGAACTACTCGCTTCCTAGATGACATCTCAAAGGATGCTAGTGACTGCTGCAGGATGTGGATGACTTCAGATGTGGGCCGGTTACGCGTTGGCACTTCTGGCTGGCCAGCTGGGATGGCTAGTCACTGACCGCAAAGTGAGACAGGTATCCGTCAATCTTTCCTCCCTCGCATAGGTTTGAGACACTCCGGGGTAGGCTCTAAAAGAGAATGAGGCCCACGCTACCCACAGATCTCCCATGGTCCAGGCTTGAGGCGCATCATCTGGTCATTGAAGTAGACTTCGACGAGTCCTAACACTCACACGTCCATGTGGTGTTTTACGCAAAGTAGTGAGGAACGCTGAATGACTACAACACACTCAATTAAGGTTGGTGCCTTGATGACGCCCTCTGTTGAATATTATTTTGAGCTCAGGCCGCCAATGCGGAACAGAGCGCCAGACAAGGTTTGCGCTGATGCCCCGCCGCTTCGTAATTTTAGTTTTTGTTCCAGCGTTCGCTCGTAAAAAAATTGCATTCGCTGATTGATTATATCCCGATCTATCAGAGGCGGAATCTATAACTTGGCGCATAAAGTGAAACCTGAGCTAGGTGTGATTCTGCCTGGCTTCTGTAAGTGGTCTCTCGGTCTCTTGTTCGCCATCAGTTGACGATAAATTCAGGTTTACACACAGCTGTATAGATCTGGACGTACTGTAACTTGCCGAAGCACCATGGTTCCAATCTGGCGTCAAAGAGGTTTCAATCGAAAAAAAACCCAACGTCTCATTTCATAGCCAAGTATTTTAGAAGCAGTAAACTCGGCGGTGGACTGTTTTCATAACGTTCACCCTCCCATTTCCACTTTCACAAGCGAGCAACGCTCCCCATGCAGCTGTGCGCACTCGATTCATGTCTAACGGACTAAATCCGCCTTGTGTCAAAGTCAGCATAAGGTCACAGAATTTTGCCACGATGCCCTGATGCTGAGCGTGCCTAGACTTAAGGAACCGCCTCCACGACTATATCCACGATTGCTCGGATGAGGTGAAGCTTGAACTCTAATGCTCAGCCACCTGCTCTGGTGAACCATTCCAAGACATGTGAAATGGGGTCTGGGTTCGGTTCAGCAGATAAGTTTTAACGTGCGATAAGCCTCAAACCGTTGAACTTAATCTAGGAAGCGGCTTGGTTAAAATCGCTTATGTTGAAGCCAGCCTTATAAATAAGCCCCTCATGCTAAAACGGAGATACGAAACACTCTATTCAGCCGCTGCCTAATCAACATGGGGATGCATCATTCACAAATCCGTAATATAGTGGACTTGGGAAGCGCCTGACCATAGCCTTAGAGAGATATCACCCACGTCTCATCTCCCTCAGCAGGTCACAGTAGTGACGCTTATACTCAACAGTAAGCAGCTCGTCAGCTTTGAGATTTTCCAAGATCTGTGTCTTGCTTCCATGTGCTCCGCTCGCTCTTAGGCACATGGCTCGTAGTCCTGGGCAGGTCAGGTGTTAGATGACAGGTGCATCATCCTACACCGATTACGGCACTGGCCGTGCATGCGGAACAGAGGTAGGCGATGTGAGCGGAAGTAAGTTCAGGCAGATGAAAGGAGAATGCGACCTGCCTTATTGGGCAAGTGACTTCTAAATCGACAAGGCACCAATGCGTACGAGCAACTCGCCAGTAGATCCGCGTATTTGCAAAAGATAAGATGCGCTTATGTACGCATCCGAACACCACATTTTTCCATATCTTCGACATCAGGGCATCAATCGCGAAAGTCTCGAAGAGCTGGACAGTTGTACATCACTTGCAAGACTTGAAGCAGTCGTACTCCATTGAATGATACACTCAATTTTTAGAAGTTGAAAGCAATGGCCCAATCATTAGCTCATCAGTGGCCTGACCATATCGAGATAGAGGTCAACGATTGGCTGTTCACTCCTGATCAGCTTGAAAAGAAATTCTCAGTTCAAGGGTCGAAGAACAAGAATTTCGAGGAGAAACAAATTCAGTCATTAATGAGATACGTCTCCTCGCTGAAACTCTTCTATCCCCAAGCTCTTGTTTACACTCATGTATACGTACGACGTTTTTTTCAACGTGAGCAGATAAGAGGTGATAAAGGAGATCTTTACGTGGTTTTGGCCTGCGCCTTCTTGGCCGCGAGAACTCTCGAACTTCATGTGCCCATGGATAAGATAATAAGAACAGCCATTGAACACCCTATGGCCCGAGACTCGAATCCAAACAGGAACAAGCAGTTCTATGAGTTCCGGGATAACTTTTTGAAGCACGAAATCTTGGTAATGGAGACACTTTGCTGTGACTTCATTCTATTCAATCCATTCAGCCAGTATGAACTTGTGTTCTCTGAAAGGTATGAGAGTAACACCCATGAAACGGATATGAATGATTCAGACACAGCGAAATTTTGGCATATGATAGCATTGGATCCCACCAAAAAGCATTTCTCATTAAAAAGCGAGTTTCTTGGAAGGCTGATGTCCTGGGGGCTATGTGAAGTTTTCTTATTGCATAGTTTACCTGAAATATCACTTGCTTGTCTCATATATATATGCGGAAAGGCGAAGACGGTCTTCCCAAAAGACTACTTCAAGTCAAGGGGGCTGGTTGTTGACCGTGCTAAGCTGTCGTCCTTATACAAGGTTGTTTACAAGATCCCTTCAACTTCTGGTCACCCCACTTCTCAGATGCTTGACTTCGTTCTTTCCAAAAATCTGGACTGCCTAAATGAATTTTCCTTGATTGCCAATCCTCCATCTTCAGGTTTGCCTGGTCCTCATGGCCATTCTGCACAGCTTGACGCTTCGAGTGCTACCAAGCCCACTAGTTCCTTGGAGAACTCCAGCCATCTAACAGCTGCTGTTGCGGAGCAAAAAGTGCAGGCAATTTCAATGAAAGAACAAAATAAGTTATCGGCTTCCGAGGCTTTCGAACAAAGAGGACCACACAGCCTTTCAAGGGATCGTGACCAGATCGCGCCATACCAGCCGAAAGATTCTAACTCTTCGAGCGTGAAACTCTCTAATGATCGCCCAAAGCCCGAAACACTGACTTCTGGGCCCTCTCCCGATGTCTCAGAGCCGAAAAGAGTCCTAGGCCCAGATGTGATCCTAGATTCAGAGCTCTCATCCACTCCGAAGAAGAGGCGAACGTGAAATATGACTAGCTTTTGTTTTTCTGGTGCATGTATGATTGATGTACGCTTCGGACTTGTTTTTGGCTGAAAAGAGAGCTATTTGCTTCTCATGATTGAAACACACACAGTGTGCCCTTGCCAAATTTTGGGGAGGCAAGAACGTGATTCCTGCCGCGCGCCCTCAAGTTTGTGTCAACTAAATAAGCGAAGCGGGCTTCCTCACCCAAATAAACTGATTTTGAGTGGTTCAAAGCTACTTTTGACTAGTGGAACAGTACTTTCGTTTCTTTCATCACCATGAGTTTCGACGCCTTCCATACCAGTACTCGTATGAAGTTCCAGTCTCCTGAATTGATCCGCCGCCGCAAGAACCTCAAGAGAGGTATTGATCTGACTTTGTTGATATGTGGTCGGGAGGGTTTAGGTAAAGGGTCATTCATAAATGCACTTTGTAACCAGCAGGTTGTGGAGAAGGACATCTACAATGCCAATCCCGAGGACGCCATCTTGTCTCCTAGCATCAAGGTCAAAACTATGACAGCCAGTATCATCGATGAGGACTCAATGCCTATCTCTCTCGAAATTGTCACATTCCCTGGTTTTGGCGATGGTATCGACAACTCCAAGTGCACTGCCTACGTGGTGAACTACCTCGATAAGCAGTTCGACCTAAAATTAGAGCAAGAGTGCAGCATTGATCGTGACCAACACTTCAAGGATGGAAGACCCCATGTGGCGCTTTACTTCATCAAACCATCGACCAGAGGCTTATGTGATCTTGACATCGAAGCGCTTAAGGCACTCTCCACACGCGTCAATGTTATCCCAGTTTTGGCCAAGGCTGACTCCTTGACCTCTGCTGAGCTTGCCTTGAACAAGAAGTTGATAGTAAATGACATCAAAAGAAACGATGTTCCGATCTACAATTTCCACTTGGACTCGAGTCTCAAAGACATCAGCGAGAGCAATGTTTTGATCGATCTGCTCCCCTTTGCGGTAGCAGGTAGCTACGAGACACAGTTCGTGGGTGGAGATCTCTTCCATGTCAGAAACTACAGATGGGGCACCATGAAAGTCGAGGATCCTGACCACACCGAATTCTCTGTTTTGAGAAATGTTATTTTCGGATCCCACTTGGATGAGCTCAAGCTAACCACGCACACGCTTATCTACGAAAAATACAGAAGAAAGAAGCTATTGGAGCGATTTGGCATTGACAATGTTTCAAAAGAAGTCTCTCACCTTCTCAGTGGTATAGCTTTAAGTGGGAGCCACGATGGCTTGACACTCGATGAGATCGCAGCAAGGAAGAAGAATGTGGAGGCGTATATGAACGAGCTCACCGCTCTTGAAGGCCTCTATCTCAAATCTAGAGTACCTTCTCTTTGAGTTGATAAATTTTGCATTTGTTCATAGTAGAGGTTTGCATCAGGAGCTCGTCATCTCTTGTTCAATCATAAGTGTTATCTCTCAGAAATTCGGAGATTGGTTCTGGAATTCTCCCATGTTGATCTAGATATGAATCGATCCAGAGCGTAGTTAGCTCATCCGACTTTCCCAGGGCTTCGATCTTTGCGCTCTTGTCGAGACTATTTTGTGATTGTACCAACGAGGAACCTTCCTGTAAGCGGAGGACACAGAATCGAGGAATTGTTACAGCACTCATTTCAGCCCCACATAAAATAAGTGAGGTTTTTTCTTGCCTTGACATGGACCATCTGATACTTTCGATTGCTTTCAAGTGCTTCACTGCGGACATGTTCAGTTCCTTTACCTCCTTAGGGAATCTAGAATAGTCTGAAACCACATGACAAAGAGCTGACATGACACTGTAAAAGTCACGGAGGAACTTGAAGAACCAGATCAGCTTGATATGATATCCACCATGAAGCAAGCAACATGTGAGAATGGTTTCATAAATATCGCTTACAGACTGATCATCATGGTGCTTTGAAGCCGTTACTATGATCAATTTTCTGATCGCTTCCTCGAGGAGCGGCGGGTTCGGTGAAACTTCAAGACTTGAAAGCTTCTCGCCAAATAGCATTGCCTTGTCAAAGAGCAAAAAGCCAACTGTTGAAAAGTAACTTTCAATGGCGCCTTTGTGACGTTCGCCATTGGCAATCAGCGTGTTGCTGCGAAGCAAAATCCTCTCAAGGATTTGGTCACAGATTGGAAGAGTCTTGAACGGGGACTCTAGTGGTAGCATTATGAAGGACTGAGCTGTAAGAAGTGCAATCACCCTCAGCTTATTCTCGGGGAACTCTCCAGCTGACATCTGATCGAGCTCTTCGATAATTGAGTTGCATGACTGAAATATCTTGAAAGCACATTCATCGTCTTGTTCCACAAATCTGCAGAATCCTTGAATGACTTTGACCATTATGTGATCAGTTTTGTCTTGACTATCATAATGTTCCAAGACATCCGCCTTCCATATCGGCTGAGAGCTTGAAACAATTTGAGTCACCGTAGAGTATGTTCCGAATAATGAGAAAGGGATCAACTCAATTACCAAGTCAAATGCAGCCTTCAAATACCGCAAGTTATGTTCAGGTTCACGCTGCTTGGACATCGATAAAGACAGCTTCTGGATTCTCTTGCGGAGATACAGAAGCTCGTTTTTCATACAGTGAGTTCTCACATGTGCATCCGCTGGTGTTCCATGTAGTGTAGGAAAGGTTTGCGTGGGAACTTCCTGGAGCTCTCGGAAGAGCGAACCGTCCTTGTCGAGAGCCTTAGCATCGTTTAGAGCGGACTCAGCTAAAGGCTCCATGCCAATCATAATGAAAGCAAAATGAAGGAATAGAAGAGCAGTAAATTTCTCTTGGATGCTACCTGAAAGTTCTGCAGTAATACCGATTTCACATAAGCCCTGATCAAAATAGCCCCGGTGAATGAGGCAGAGCCCTAAGAGCGCACGATTCATTGGTGGTATGAAGTTCATGTCACTGGGGTTGTAGACAATAAGTGAGTACTCTGTCTCCAGGAAGTTATCGTTGTATCTGTCAGTAAAAGGAGGGCAATCAGGTCATGATTCAAGGTTGTTTTTAAGCATACGATTCAGGAATTGCAACACAGCATTGTTTCCTACCACGGGTTCAAGAAGTTTCACTGCACGCTGCTCCAGCTGACGCCATTCTGGAACTTCTTGGGGCTTTGAAGGCATATTCGGTGGTCTGTTATCGTCGCTTGAGTAGGATAAAGAGAAAAGACAGGCTAGCCGCTCATCCGGTACCTTACGCACTCCGCGATTTGTTTACATCTACAAGATCGCTCCGACTCCAGCGCAAGAAAGTATACATAGATGTCATTAACTCATAGCAAACTAATTAAGTATCACCTTTCATGAATGATGAGTGCATTGTTATTCTTCAAGACTCCTGGCTGGATTTGTCGATTTCAAGGCTCTCTAAATGCTTTCTTATGTGGCGCATTCCTTCACTCAGTGATCTGAAGATATTGAAAGCCATCTCCTCCTCGTAAATATATCTGAAAACGAACTCACCAATCTTCAGAACGTTGTTTGATAAGCGCAGTCCCACGATCTTGACCAAATTTTCCATATTGACCTCTCGAGGATAATCACTATCCAAAAGACGAGGCCCCACTCCGAACGTGATCTTCGAGTCATCAAACTCCTTGAGAGCTAGTTTACTTTCTGGATCATAATATCCAAAATTTCTGGTCAGTAACTGCTCCAAGTCTGCCAAAAATTTAGCGATCTTCACATATATCCCAAAGTTTTTAGGGACGATTTTTGCATCCTGTTGCCTTGTGATGCCAGGCACAACCTGCTCGAAAACTGTCTTTTCGAAACGATGCAAGAACTTAGTGATATAGAAAAAGTTGAAAAGCAAAGCCTGGGAGCTAAGTGATTGACAGGAGCTGAAATTGCTTGAGTTCACATCATTGATGAACATCATAGATAATGTTCTTAGCGAGTAGTCACACGCATCGATTAGATCGTCGTTCTTTGGAGAAATGAGAACAAATTCGGCGCATACGGTATCCCAGCGTCTTCTCCAGACGGCCTCCTTCACTCTTGAAAGATCAATCATTAAAGATCGTATGACTGTGATGTTTTTCAAGATCAGTGATTCCATGTTAATCCCAAGGTTTGGATCCGTTAGAAGCGTCTCCCATCTGTAGTTCTTCACCAAGTCTGGGGAGTTTTGGTGATCAGGGGATATTCCCACAGAGTAATTTGTCAACGAGCTGTCTTTGTTGAAGTAAAAATACTGCAGTATGGCGTACATCATCACTGTTGATCCAAATTCAGATATCTTATAGCTGATTTGGTTGTTCGAAAGCATGTCACTCATGATCTTCTCCATGCTCAAGTTGTAATTTAGCGAGCACTGTATGCAAACCTCCTTAAACTCATCGACAGTTGTGCAGCTCCAGTAATCTTCTAAATCGGGCAAGTCACATTTGATATCCTTGTATCTCAAAAAGGGGTCCAAGTTATAGAAACAAGTTAGCATACTCGAGATATTGAAGATCATGAAAACGGTTCTCACTTTGGATTGGTAGACAATGTAGTCTTTGAAGTACGCCTCATTTATCTCAATGTTTTCTTGGTTAAACCTTATTAGATTGAACTTTGAAACCTTGAGGAGCGTACACAAGGCGTTGACCTGCCTCAATATGACACTCAAATCCGAAGGATCATACTCTGCAAAGAGCCCATACATAACACTTAATACCAACGACTGTACAAGCCATAACGGACTGTTGTGAGTAGTCGACTTCTCTGCCTCATCAGTTTTCTTTCTTGAGTCCAAATATACGTGAATGCAACGTCTTGAGCACTCGTACAGGTCAGTTGATTTCCTCCTTTGTTTAGAATAAAGGGCGCCAATCGTTGCAATCAGTAATGGCAAGCAAACAGAAGGCGCATAGTCCACGGGTGCCTCTTTACTCATGGTGAACTTGAACATTTGGCGCTCAGTGAGGAAGCTTCGGTGGATGAACGGATGATGAGTAAGAAAGCGACTTTTGAAACTTTCGACAAATGAATTCAGTTCACCCAGAGATGGAAGTTCCGGTGTTTCAAGGCCTGTGTAGGGGTATCTTGCCAGCACTCCTGCAATTCTGTCCAGGGTGTCCAATGTAAACAGGGCTGTACAAGATGCATCTGAATATTCAAGCTCCTTGAGTGAACTCTCCGTCCCGTGAGCCTTATTGAGCTGTGGAGAAGTTGAGTCAAACAATCTATTTGGGTATCCTGATGATGCAAAGTCATTGCTCTCGTAAAACGAATATCCAACTGAGAGAATTTTCTCTTCATGATTTGGAATCTCCAGATCCGAAAGCAGTTCGTATTCATTGAACTTTGGGGCGCTGGTAGAGTTACCACCACTTGGCGATGAGTTGGATGTTGTTTCATTCATATATGATGAAGGTAGTCTGGGATAAGACAGCTTCATATTTTGGAAGTCCTCCTTTTGGGAGGACAGGGTGTAGTCGTCATCGTAGAACGAATATCCGAAAATATCCATCGTGCTCCGATCCTTAGTCATTTTTCTTTTATTAAGCGTCTGTGATGAACGCCTTGATGTTGAAATCCTGGAGCTTGAGTGTGGGGGTGAGTTCTCAATGCCCGTTTTGATTGCAGTGTTACTAGAGTTTCCAATACCAAGTATCTGTTCTGCATGTTGATCTTCTTGAGTCTGGCGTTGCGCACTCAAGGAGAAGTTGCTCAAGAAATCCAGTCCAGGAAGGGTATTGATGTCGGATATCCAATTTTGCATCGCGGAAGAATGATTATTCCCTTCTGAAGGTACTGCCTGTGGACTAGAGAATCGAACAGAGTCAGCAAATCTTTTCGGCTGTTGTGAATCTGGGATGCTGGCATAGTTGTCCCCAGAGACTGCTGAGAAAGACATACTGCGTCCCCCTTTTGCTTTGTCGTTAAAGGAGTGAGCTTTTGCGTCATTGTTCGAAAAAAGGTAATCCATATGTTCGCCCTGGGATTCAGCACTAGGGTCCCGAATACCCTGCTTGTACTTCTTGTTCCTGTCAGCATTTAAACCACTAGACAAGCCTGCATCGCTTTTGGCCCTTGAAGAGCGTCTTCTTAGTCGCTTTATTGCATCAGTACAGCCTTCGTGTAGCTTCTGTGCATGTCTTAGAAGAAGATCTCTCCTAGAGAATTTTCTTTGACAAACTCCACACACGAACGGTTTCTCCTTCGTGTGGGAGCGCTCATGTCTCTTCAAATGCTCGTGTCTGGCAAATGCTCTTGTGCACTCAGTGCAGACAAATAAACGAGGTTTCCCAGATGGGGTTGTACCATTGGCACTCAGATTTTCTGGGATATGATCTAGTTGTTTGTTGATCTTTGAGTTCATGTTGTTATTGGGAAAAGAGGAAGGGGATTCTTCAGAGTCTGCTGAGTCCGATGTTGATTTGGTCATCTTTATTCCAAGATGGCTAATCCCGAACTCCGGGTAGTTCTCAAGACGACTGAGGTTGCCAAAACTGGATGTGCCCATTCTGTCCATTTCTTGAGCTGATCGTTCGTGTATATTTTTGATCTAATGTAATAAACGGTAGTTGATCTTGAATTTATAAGATGTGCTTCAAATCATTCAATTGAATCGAGACCAACCCACGTACGCACACCCTCTTCTTTGACAATTCGGCTAGCCCTTCGAGCCTTTAAGAATACTGGTCTGCACAAAACGTCAGTTTATTACCTCTCACTAAGCATAGCAAATTCCGTCCCTCCGTTATTTCGTGATCATCAATCGCCTCCACAAGCAAGGGGCGTGAGCAAGTGCGGGGTAGCGCTGACAGAACTTATTGTTGGGTGTTGGTGTCCGGGTTTTGACTCAATAGAGAAACTAGTTTTTGATGAAAAATACTCTACATAATCAATTGAATAGCTCTCAAATCATTCACTAAGCTCGCTCATATTCTAGCGAACAAGTTTGGCATTCAGATGAGCAATTTCTTCCTTCAAGTTTGCCTCCTCCACGCTCTTCACCAACTCTTTGGTGCACTTGGCGACATCGAACGCGATACCGGCTAGTCTTTGCTTAAACTGCTTATCAGCGTACTCATCATCATCGTCAACACCAGTCGTCTTCGTACATAGAGAGCTCATCCTGGTCTTAGAATCAGCCAGACTGTCGACCACCCATCTGCCATGCTCCTTTAGCTGGACGTTGCGGCTCTGCTTCATAGAGTTGCTCGTAGCATCAACCATCTGCGACACCACATCGATAATATCGTTTGAACCTGATCTCAGCTGGCCCTTGGTAGAGTCTGCAGTCTTTATAGCGGTCAGTAACGCCTGAATTGTAGCAATGACCTTCACCGTTTGGTGTTCCAAATAGAGTAGGAGCTCAGACATAGTGTTGTCTGGATCTTCAATGTCAAACTCATCGACGTCAAAGTCCTCTTCGTCAACTTGTCTCTGTGGTTGATCATTGGCATCTTCACTATTCACGGTTGAACCTGTGATTCCAGACAATTCTTGCGCAGTTTCAGGAAGATTCTCAGTCAAGCTTTTCGCCTGACTGACAGATGATTTCTCAACCGAAGTCACCATAAGCTTCTCGGTCGGCTTTTCGGTCGACTTCTCGATTGGCTTCTCAATTGGCTTCTCGATTGGCTGCACTACTGACTTCAATAGTGGCTTCTCTCCAGATGTTCTGAGTGCTGCAGTCTCAATCTTCTTTGGGCCATCAGAGGGACCAACGGGAATCTTCTGTTCAATACTGCCCTCTGTCCCAGAAAGTTCTTTTGAAGCACCCTTCATCAAACCAAGAACGTCCTTTGTTGTAGAAGAGTGGCCTTTCGATTCCCTATCTAGCACAGGTTGTTCAGTTCTCTCAAGGTGCAATTCATTGTTGCCTGACAGTCCTGAGAGACTCTTCTCGGTGTTGTTTACCTGAGGTTTTTCAAGCGACTGCTTCCCCTCGAACAAGAGCTTTTGGTGCAAATTTTCGGTTGTGGTAGACTTGGCGTTCGGCTTTGGTCTGTCACCAGTAGAACGGGCTTCGGACTTCTGCATCTCAGTCCTTTTGGAGCTTTCCATGGTATCGAGCATCGCTCGAGGTTGTGCTTCGGTGCTTTTCTTTTTCCCAAAAAGACCGATTGCGTTATCGGAAAGAGGGCTTACAACCGGCTTGTTAGAGATGGGGGATGACACTGGAGTCAAATCAGCCTGCTGTTCGAACTGCTGAACCTTCGACAAGATGTTGCCTGAAGATGACTTCCGCATACCTGTACTTGGAATAGTACCCCCTTTGACCTGTGTAGTCTCAGGCGAGTATCTTTGTAGAACAGGTGAAGCTCTCGGTGGTGTTCTCGAATCTTTACCAAAAGACGACTGCGAAGCCTGTTTTTTCTCTGAGCTTTGACCACTATTGGCAAGCTGGGAGTTGATAGTCAAATTCAGCGGCTTGGGCGTCATAGTTGTGCTCACTGATCTTGGAGTGCCGGTGCTACTCGTGACATCGCCCTTCTTGGTCATCCTTAGTGGTCTCACTGGTGACGAGTTTGAGTCAGCAGTATCGTCAAAGTTTAATGTCGGACGTTGAGTAGTGACTGGAGTCAGTACGTTTGACAATTCGTCATCCCGGGCAAGTTTCACATCTTGAATCAGCTCGAATACACTGAAAGCAACTTGGCTCACTGCAGACTCAACAATCAGCTTTGGCAAAAGTTCGGCATAGATTGAGTAGTATCTCGTAGAAGTGATGGCATGGGATAGAGCTGCACGCACCATTTCTGCCTTCTCCGAGACAGGAACCCGAGAAGTGATCTTCCCTGCCGTATCGGTGATAGCTGATATGTGCTCAAAGAGCTCGCTGAACTTGTCTGGTGATTCCTCGACCTTGGATAAAGAACGAACATATGATTCAATATCACTGCGCAGCTTCTTGACAAGGCTCAAAGGAATTACGCCCATAGGAGAGATGTACTTTTCGAGTGACTCATCAGAGATTGTAGCAACAGATACACCCTCTTTCGAATGCAATTCCTTGATCTTGAGGTATTTCTCCTTCCATATCGAGTCTTCGACATCGACAGTGGCGATATCACTTGATGTCTTGGCCTCGATGGCCGACTTTGAAGCCTCAGTCTCCTTCAGTTTCAATTCGAGCTCATGAATCTTCATATCTTTCTCCAAAAGCTTCCCTTCCAATTGCTGTATTTCGGTGGACAATTTGTCTTTCAGTGCGCGTAGGGCGTCAGCGTCCTGCTCAAATTTATCAGCCTTGGTGATGAGAAGAGAATTTTGTTGCTCGAGATCGGTGATTTTTGAGTCCATTTTCGTTCCCTCTTGAAGAAGTAGCTCAATTTCTCTGTCTTTGTTTCTGTTTTTGTTAACTGACAGGCCTCTTTGAATGCGCTGCTCCCCTGTTGAGAAGACAGCCATCTCGCCGATTGTATCCTTCGCATCGCTGTTCTGAGACGATAGACTTTGTTTTTTGGCATGAATAAGCATTGGGCTCTCATCGGCCTGTTGATAATGGTAGGCGGTGGGACTGGAGCCAGACATTCTTGATGATCTATTGGAAGTTTGGCCAGAACTTCCAGGGTATGCCGCTCTTGAGAGTCGCTCCGCCTGTGGTGATACGTTGGCAAGACTCTTAGCTGGTGATGCTGGCTGGGATGGTGGATGGTGTTCCTCATCCTCATCGCTGCTCCATGCCATATCAGCCTTGGTGGGAATGACTGTGGTAGATTGCAGTGTGACAACGCCCTGCTTCTTGCCATCAGAGCTTTTTGACTCAACAGATGTTCTGGTATCGTATGAGGCGTGTACTTCTTCTGCCGTCACATTCGTGAGGACTGTGTTGATAGAAGTTCTGTTCTCTGAACTTTTGTTGACCACTTTCTGAGCCTCCGCTTCCTCAAAGATACGACTCCGTCTCTCAATTTCTGAGTATATGTCGCTGACCAGGTCCCTGAATCTGGTTTGCTGCAACGAGCCTAGCTTCTCCCTGGCTTCATTTCTCTTGGGGTGAAAGTTGACCATGGGAAGAAGAAAGCTTGGTTCAGCCTGCGATTCGCTGATACGTCTCTGGAGTTCGTCATAGACATCAGTGCTCAACTCAAAGAATTGCGATGAGGAAAGTTTTAACAATTTTTCTCTGGCTTTAGCCGCCCTGTTGGGGTTGGATTTTGTTGGGGCGGGAGATACAGAGAGAAACTGTGTTAAAGCAGCATAGTACTGCTGTAGACTCATCTGCTGATCTTTGGATAGGGCCGACATCGTTTCAAAGTGCTCCTTTGGGAACTCTGACTGGTTGAAACGCGATGATACGGGCTGAGCCTCAACGGATACAAAAGCTTTACCCTTAACAAACTGAGAATCTTATCACGAACTGAAAGAAACTAGAGCCGTTTTATAAGAGTCTTGACTTGTGAGTAATGTTGATAAAGTCCTCGTCGACAATTGCCGAGATCAATCGCTGCGGTTGGTGTTGTTGTTGTTGATGCTTCACTTGACCATACAGCGGACGCGTCTCTTGAAAATCGCCCATCGCATCTTTTTTTCGACAGGGCCACACATCGTTCCTCACGCGCCTGTACGTGGGCCCTGCCTATCGCTTCGAGCTCACCTCTCAATATAGCTCTCCGAAAGCTTCGTAGATACGCAGTTTGGTAATCGGCCTACATACTACAAATGCTGAATATTTTATTCAATGCCAAACTTCCCTGAACTGTCCTGCAGTCGCATGAGGAATTGAGTGCGGGCTGACCATAAATTTAGATCTCGAGATACGGCAGCGAAGCGACAAATATGAGCATACTCCCTATCACCATGACTGGAGGAAATTTTAACACATTTGAGCAATAATCACATTGGTTCCAGCAGCGTTCAATGTCAAATCTTGACAAGCTTCGAGTTCCAAGCGTGACCACTAATGATGCACTCGACAAGCCAATCCCAGTCGATCACCTCGACCTCAATGCCACTCTCACCTTCAGTTTCACCAGCAAGCGAGACTCCTTTGGGCTTGCTTCTAGTTTTCTTGTTATCCAAAGCCTCTAGTGCCTTGATAAGCGTGCTCTTCTTACGACTGTACACCAACAGCGGAAACTGCAATCCGTCAGTCACGAAATCACGGCATTCACTGAGAAGCTTTTTGCCGCCTATCGCCTTCGAGTAACTTGTCGTGCATCCTAAGCATCGAAATAGGAATTCTGATAACGGTGGGTCGGCTTCTATCATTAGAACTGGTCGATTCGCAAACAACTTGTTGTTGGACAACTGCATAGATAGATTGAGGCCTTCTCGCCATTGCCACACAAATGCTGTTATATCAGCCGACTTCACTGCACCATTCAAATACTTCGAGACGCCGCTTGGGAGAAGGTATGTGTGCAAATTCTGTATAAGCCTCTTGCTTTTCAAGGAGTCCTCGATGAAGCGGTAAGAAAGGGTGGGCCATCCTAAGGCTAAAGCTTCGAAGTACTTAGGATAACGGCTGGACTTATTAGTAATGAGAGCGGCAAATCTGAACGAAGATAATGTTTGATCACGGGCCTTCAAACCAAATTTGTCCAGCTGTGTGTACTCTTCGAAGCCATTGTCTGCAATTACTCCGCCTTCTGCCCTTATTGTCTCTTCGATTTGATTCTTCTTTTCCTCATCCAGGCCGGTGATAGTAAAAAGGCACCCAGAGAATGTTTTCGATGCTTCACCTTCGTGCCCTTTGATGAAAGGCAGCATCAATTCATCTTCAAACGTGACAGTCGGTTTCCCTTGGGTGTATCTCCTTCTAGAAATCTCTTGAGCCGAGCCGACGCGGTCGTTGAGAAGCCAGTAGTATTGCGACATTTTGATATCCGAGAGAGCAAAACGGAACTCCTTCTGTGCAGCGTCTTTCATCTTTCTTCTCGAAGATCGAACTATTTTTGTGGGACGACAGATGACAGTGTCATACCCCCTCATGCATCTTATCACCTGCTTAGAGGTGTCAAGTACGAAACATTCCAAGCCAGTCACTTTGTACTCAACGTCTTCATATGTGACAGTGTCACCAACCCTTATGTCAAGCGGTGAAAGCCCTGTTGCCGTTTGCGTTCTGTCTTTAAACTTCACCAATGGTTGACCATTCTGTGCATCGATAACGATGCCAGGGTAAAGAAATGTCTCGTACAAATGCCAAACGCTATTTTTGAATATGACGTCCGCATCCGACAGAACCAATCTATCCTCAAGGAGTACATGTCGTGGCAAATCCTGAACGCGCGCAGCTGAAGATGACACCCTTCTACTCTTCGAAGAATCTGGCCCAGCCCCAGTTCTTCCAGAAAGAATTGTAACTTCTCGTGAGTAAAGTGCTGTGGAGTCATTGGATGCTGGCAATTTCATTGAAATGTCACTCCCGTTTTCATCAACTGGCTCAAGTGCTTTGTTGGATTTCTGTGGGGTCCTTTCATACGAGCGTAGTGCAATTTTCTTTCTTCTTCTTGCTCTTCGGAATACTGTCTCTTCATCTGACAGTACAATGCCTGACGTTGGAATTTCTTCATCAATTGTAGCATCAATTTTGCTTTCGTCATCGATATCTGAGAGTTCTTGGGTGATGTTTCCGGCTAGTTCAAGTTGAGAAGCAGTTTTTTGCCCTTCGTTTCTAATGCCATTACTCAAGCCTTCTTTGAGCCAAGCTTCAGCTCCATCTGTAATGCTGCCACCTGCGCCATGACCCTCGTGGGGTGAATTAAGCAAGGCATCTCTACCCGTCATTTGTAAACTTTCGATCTCGTACTTGGAGCGTAACATTAGCTGCTGGCCCCTTTCATCTAGTTTGGACGACCCAGGATCCTTGTGAGTCTCGGGTTGAGATGATCTTGTGGTATCTGAGGCAGCTTTCTCTAGATCTTTTGAAGCCGGCGAGTCCTGTAGAGTTGACACAGTCTTCGGGAACCTGAAGATTGCCGAGTCGTTACCGGGACTTGATTGATGCTGTTGTTGCATATCTAGTTTCCCTTTGTTATGTATTATTTGTATGCTGTCCTCGGCGTCAAATTCGTAGTTTTTGCTCAGATCTGGAAGTTCAAGCCTCCCATTACCCTCTTCATCCTCTGAGACAACAGGTGAAGAATTCTCCGCTAGTTGCTCACCACCTCTCGAGATCGAAATATTCTCTTTCTCTTCAGGGATGGTACCTGGTATTTGTATTGCAGCTTGCGAATCATCCGGTGAAGTGGGATCATAGTCATTTTCCGATTCAAATGACATGGCTCCCACAGCCGATGGTGAGTCCATAACTGTATCATCTCTCACGTTTGTCTCTTCGTCTTCATTAATTTGCCTATGAACACCCTCCACCACGTCAAAGTTCTCCGAAAGTTTGACAATGCTCACATCCATCAGATCGGGGAGTTCCTGAGTAGGAGTTTGGCCCAGCTGAGATTCAAATGCAAGACTCGGAACCGAGTGTTCGGCTACTTCAAGCTCTATCTGATTTTCCATGTCTTCTCGCAGTCTGTTGAAAATTTTGTGAGCCTCACGATTCGATGGAGTCTGGAAGGATGTCTCGTAAGATCGCTTCCCTGGTATAAAAAGTTTCTCTGGAGTTGCCTCGTAGGAGCCCCGAGCTTTAGGTTGATGTGGTGACTCTGTTAGGAGCTTTGTCTTCTTCAGTGCCGGGGTATCGTCAAATGGGTCTTTGACATGATTTATCCACGGACTCCCGGAATCCCTTAACTTCATCTGTTTGAATATAGTTTGTGACTCATAAGAATTACCCTCCATGAGGCTCATCTCTCCACTAATTCCCTTTCCAGAATCTGTTATTGAGTCTCCCTCTTTGATGAGGAGTGTATCGGGTTCTCCATCCAGTACTTGTTGTGTGTTCAGCGAGTCTTTCAGATCGCACGATGAATCGATAATCCTATTCTCCTCGTGAGGGCCGAGGATTTTGATGTTCTGGGCACGAGTGGTGACTGAATTTTCACCTAGAGAGCCAATAATTTGGGTCTATTTACTGTTAGTAAAGTAACTTCGGGCGCTTTCAAACTCACATCAGCAAGCATGCGGCTCGCCTGACTTGAAGTGCTTTGCTTGTCAGAACTCGATAATGGTTCCTCCATTTTACCAATATACAGAATCACCAATTGAACGAGACTCAGTTCTTCTTGTTTCCCCCCTTCTTTTAACCCTAGCTTCTCTACTCCCTCTGTCTTGGAGTAGACGTAACGCATTAATACGTCTGCCGCGCGCGATTGTGGTGTCCGGATTAACTTCAGATGTCCGGGCGTATATTATATCCTTGATTTAAGTAAAAAATTGTCCCTTGTTCTCGCAACTATTTGAAATGTTCTGTTTCAGCTTGTCAAAAACTCATCTAGGAAAGTTCAAGCTACCATTTTAATCACGTTTAGCCACTTGAACTCCCATCTTGGCGAAATTCAGGTTTTATCAGTTCAAACTAATGTTCCCATGGGTGCTACAATAGTAATAAAAATGATAAAAATCATGAAAATGATAAATATAATGTCTTATTATGGGTCACAGAAGAGATGCAGACTATGATCACCAACCGCCTTCCAGCTTAGTATATCTGAGCTTGGATAAGAAAGTATCCTTATCCAAGTAGCAACCCTTCAACCACCTCTCCCCTGAGTTTACGTCAAACTGATTTCTTGCATGCAAAATCCTTCTGTTGTCAAAAATAACACATGTGCCCTCTGAGGCTCTGAATGTGAGCCTGTTATCTTCGTCTGATATGAAAGCTTCAAAAAGTTTGAGTCCTCTCAAAAAGTCTTGAAAATGGTATCTATCCCCACTGTCTTTCGCAGCGGTGAAACCTCCTCCCGATATGCCTAGAGTACGCCCAGTGATCCCAAAGTCAAATGGCGCTTGGAAGGGAGGGGAGTAATTGACTTCTTTGAAACAGCCTTTGCCCCCGTATATCACAGAGTCTGAAAGCAACTCATTCTCAACAATCAGATGACGAGACTGGAAGTAGTGATGACCCCCTCTATTGTAATGAAAGTTGATGGGGACTGTGAGAAGAGCCTGGTAAGCTTCGGGGTCAATATGCTTGACGTGCTGGGCAGCGGCAAAACCATCAACAAAAACATTTTCACCACCAGTTGCCTGGTTCTTGATACAATGTAGCAACTGCAAGCCAGGAGGTGACTCATAATAACAGAGGTCCTGATGAAGCGGCAAGAAACGATTGGTGTAGGCAATATTTGTGGCATTCGGCTTTGACTTCACATCGAATATCTCACCATAAAATGTTGGCCTGATGTAACCGATACGCTCACCAATGTTTTTGACCTCCGGGTGCTTTTCATGGTCTTCGTCAGACTTTAACGGTAGATCTTCAATGATGGAGATGCCAAATGTGTTCAATTCCTTCAAAACCTGAGATAACACGGAGTTCTCAGACAGATATGAATGGTAACCATGGCCTCTGGAGAGATTGGGGAATCTTCGCTCCTTGTCGATCCTTCCGTCCCAAACTATAATGTCATTCTGGAAATATCTACCAACCTGTCTGGATTCCACGGTGGCATGTCTATCAAAAAAAGATTTTGAGTAGCTGCACTCATCTCCATCACTCCATCTTATAACAATGGTTTGCGCGTCTTTGATGTCGATCTGCTGTGGGTATACCTCCAGCACCTGCGCTGTGGTAAAAAGTTTCTGGCCAGAGCTTCCATCAATAGATGAAGGGGAGTCAGAGCTGTCCCTTAGGAAAACATTGTGGAAAGAATATGTGGATCTATCTTGAGAGAAGTGCACTGTTGTGAACCCATCTGTACTTGAGACTTCCACACCGTGCTTCGAGGATACTGCCATAACTGGGGAGTCACATCCGTTGCATTGATAATTTGCTGTGGCGAAGGTCATTTTGAGACGATCTTTAAGCACTGCTGGCATTGCAGTCAACGGCATTGTGGCGAGTTTCCCACGCAAGAGCATTTTTGAGTTGATCCAATAATGAGCGTTCTTCTAGAAATGGGAATGGCTTTTAATGCTCTTCTTGATTGAAGGACTATTGATTGAATGCGTAAAATCCTAAAACATTGTAGATTAAAATGAAAGTTCAACCCCACAGATCATGAGTGCGGGGCGCGCTCGGAGATTACGCGACCTACGTGATCGTGCAATGACGTTGGTATACATGCAATCCCACAAATCAGACTTTAGTCATTCTTTTGTATAACTATTTGTTCCTACAAGTTTGGCGAGACGGAACTTTCATGAGCACAGCAGTGGATGATGATCCGCAATATGTGTTATCAAAAACCACAAAGAAGTCGCCAGGTGTATTTCTGCGGCGAAGCTCTCGGGCGTAGTCCGCTAGAGAAACTGAAGTCCTTGAAAAAGCTCATAACTAACGGAATTGAAGCAGGAATCCATCTAGCTCTCGATTTCGGAAAGTTTGTATACCCTGAATCAACTCAGAATGGTCATGAGAACTAATATTCACTTCAAAGAACTCAGATTGTGTTTCCGGGTGAAAGTAAGAGAGAAGTAGAGACTTTCTCTCAACTTTTGCGCTTGATCTCTCTATTGGAAGCACAGCTATGTAATGGATCTCTCGCCACTAGAAGGGACATCTTCTATCAAGATGCTCCACTTTTCAAATCACAACGTGTGGTTGACCGCTTGGTAAAGCTTCTTCTAGGCTCCACAGGCATGACCGGCGACGACATTGGAGCTGTTGCCTCTCAAAAGGGTTTATTTCTCGGCTGTATAAGTCTTAGAAGAGAAAATGGAACCTATTTTCATCTCTCGAGTTTCTCAGAAGGCAAGAGTCTACCAACGCTGATCCCGAGACTACGTCAAATTGATGAAGTCACACCTGCTGGAACCATCGACTACGTCCTGGTAGTGGAGAAAGATGCAGTATTCAACGCTCTTGCATCAGACTCAAATGAAGCAGAGAACAAACGGAGACTCATGATTACAGCAAAAGGATTTCCAGACGAGCTGACGCGTCAATTTCTACATATGTTGAGTAGATCAAGTCCTCATGTTCCTGTCTTAGGAATCTCTGACTTCGACCCCTACGGAATTCAAATTCTCCACCAGTATCGATCCGGTCGAGCTGCTCACAGGTCAAAAAACAAGAACAACAACGGCTCAACAGTCTTTTCTTGCAAACAACTGCAGCTCACAGCGGCATCCATCTCTGACTTTGTTTTTCGCTCGGGATGCATCAACCTCACACAAAGAGATTGGACAATCTCCACTAACATTCTGTCTAGGTGGGATCAGGCTAGTCTACGAGGGAGATGGAGACAAGAAACACAAAGAATGATGTTTTTTGGTAAAAAGGCAGAACTTGATGCCATAAAGACAAATGAGTTCAAAAAAAGCCAGGAGTATCTAGTGCTGGACCTTGTGAGCTATATCAACCACCACTGTAGCAAGACTATTAGTAATGGTTTCTTCTCAGACGTGAATCTCGATCCTGCGAGAAGGTCCTCAAATTCGGGCTAGTGAATACAGGTATAAGGTTGAAGAAACTGACATATTTTTAGCACAACCCAGATCAGACAGTCGTGTACCATACCAAAAACACGTCGACAAAAAAGCGCGTCAAGGCGAGCCAAGTTACGAAAAAACCAGACGACGAAACGCCGTAAACAAACACCCGCTCAATTGCCCTTAGTTTGATCCGACTGATTTGGCTTCGAAAATCCTCTATCATGGCACATCGTGTACTACTTTGGGCAGGTGTGCTCTTTACCATGCTGGCTCAAGTCCTGGCTGCATCCAAGATGTCCCTTATGATTCCTGCTTTTGCCAAAGAATGTATATATCACGACTTCCTGGATGAGGAGCAATCTCTCATCATTGGTTATCAAGTACTCACAGGTGGAAGTTTTGAGCTTGATTTTGAAATCACCAGTCCAAACGGCGAGTCCATCATCAAGCAGCAAAATGAAAAATACGCTGATTTCGTCCTGAAGACGTTCGGTCTTGGAAGCTACTCTTTCTGCTTCTCCAATCCGTATAAGGACATCAAAAAGGTTGAGTTCTCGATCACATTGGCAGATGCGGTTAACCAGGACACGACTACCAAGAAAGAGGATGTCATTGCAGACCATGCATTGCTTGAAATCGATAGAAACATCAACAAGATCGAAAAGATAATGAACTATTTGAGAGCAAGAGAGTGGAGAAACATGTCTACAGTGGAGTCAACGCAATCGCGTACTGTCTGGCTGTCTATCATTGTTATAGTATTCACAGTTGGACTCAGTGTTGGCCAAGCAGTAATTGTTCAAGTCTTGTTCTCCGGCCGTGACAAGAACTTCGTATGAAATTCACGCTAGAGTCCAAAATTTTGAATATATGTTGCATTACGGTTCACAGCCAGTCAGAGTACTACATATCTAGCAATCTCATGCTAAATCTGGTTAATAATGCCGTAAAATTGCCATAAGCAAGACTAACGCTCCGTCGTACCTGTGAGTCTGACGGCCGCACCGTACTTTTGAAGCTTGGTCAATAGGCCATCACCCTGCTTGATCAAGAGCTGGTACTGGGCATTCTTATTGTCCGGTCTGTTAGTCTCAACAATACCATTGACGCGGTCGATGACACAGTTGAGCTTCTTATTTGGAATGAATTTGCACAAGTCGTTGTCCAGAAATTCGACAGAAACACCAAATGCTTCGGACATTGATTTCAAAGAAAGAGCTTTGTAGGATTCTAAGAGTTGAGCGTAAGCCTTTCTTCTCATCTCTCTTAGGTAGTAGTTCGCATGCGGAGCCAAGAATCTTGAAGGCAACATGATCTCATCATTTGTCTGCACAAGATATTTGAGATACGGCGCATAGTCTGATGTGTACAACGAAATGGTCAAAGCTGCAATCGGTTCCAATTCAGGCGTTGTTGGTAAGAGTGAAAGCAGTTCCGGAGAGTCTATCACCTTTTTCTTCAAATCAACCCTGCTTAGTGTGATAACACCTGCGACTGACGCATACTGACCCAGCTGCTCATATGTTGAAATCTCAGTCGATGTGAAGGTTGCAAGGGAGTCGAGGAGTAGAGTTGCGGCGCTGTCAAAGTCTCTGACCGAAAGCGAGTACAAACCCTTGTACATTTTGTAGCGGTTACGACGCTCCCAATCACCTCCCTTTTCAATCAAGACATTTGTCTGGTCCAGCTGCTTAGCAATGAAGGGCTTGTCATCGAAGAAGAATCCTATTCTAGCGATGGTCAAGGAGATGTCAATCTTAGCCCCGGTAGATGGTGTGAGTTCAAAAGCCTTTTTCAATGTTGTGATAGCATTGGATCTATCACCAATTTTTGCGTAATAATCACCAAGCTTTTTATAACCCTCAGCAGTCTCGAGTTGCCCTTCGTCCTTCTCCTCGACCTCCTGAATTAGCTTCTTGAGCTTTTCTATCTCGGCGGTATTCTCAGAGAGGAGAGTCTCATACAAAGATTGATCCCACTCTAGTACAGTTGCTCCATAGTCATGACAGAGGAAATGATAGTAGGGTGCGAGCTTTTCTTGAGCGATCTGGTCCTGAAGATACTGGCGAGCCTTAGGGTGGCGAGAGGCAAGTCCTGGCTTTGACAACACAAACGCAGCATCTGCAAGCTGGAAGTCGGGAATACGAGGTGTAGAGTCGGCAGTCTCAGACATCACGTCGAAATTGCACAAATGTCGGTTTTTTTGGAGTTGATGGTGATGCTTTGCCAACCTTGTCTCAACGCCGCCTAAACTCGACTGGAATATTAGATGTTGTGCGACCGCTCTTGTTTCGCGAAAGCTATACCGCGCTCCAAAGGTTGAGCAGGGAGCTGTGGGATCTGCCTTGAGCACTACTAACCTGGCACTTGGGGACCACAAGCCAGGCGTGTGAAGTCATATATGAACCTTCGAATTTGAAAACTACAGGAAATCCCCAAACAGCAACTACGCTGCATATCCAATCATGGAGGATACAAAAGTGTCGCTCTCAAGGAGACTAAACATGTCCATTGCGAAGCTCAAATATCTTATCGACATGTGAGTCTACTGATTAGCCAAATTCGTTTACAAGACACTAATTTTCAGACAGAGTCAGGAGTTCTGGTACATGGAAATAGCTAGATTTTCACCGGAGGAACTCGATCTAGTGAACAACGATTTCGTGAAAGCGTAAGTTAATCTAATGGTCTGCACGTTTGGGTACTAACTGCTCCGTTTCAGCCTGGATGATAATTATTATGAGCTGGGATTGAGCCTCGGAAACTCAATGTCTAGCGAGGAGCTAACGGTTGATCTCTACAGACTGAACGAGACCCTCACCAGACTATTCAGTCATACTCAACAGAGCTCTGCGGCATCAATCTTGACCACCACATCCAACTCCAGAAGCGTGTCAAAAAGTCCAGAAAATGCGAGTCTAAGCAGTGCAGCTCAGACACAGGGCAATCTACTCTATGATCAGGCTGGTAGTTCACGCTTGCGAACAGACTCTTCTTTGTTGCTGAGGACCATAATCAAGCTATTGATTTTGCAGCTGACCAAGCTCTCCCAAATTATTGAACACACGAGTCAGTCTATAGGAATTGTGGAGCTAAATCTCATAAACGACGTCCTCGACAAGAACATCGCAAGGAGGGTGTTACGTCCATACCACGATCTCCTTTCTGCAAGGGCGCACATACAGATCAGCAAGATTAACTAAAAGGATTGTATTATTTTTTACGTGAGGTCTGAGTCATGAAATGGTCATTAGTAGTAAAAGGTATCTATGAGCTTGCGCCATACAACTCCTGCAAGTCTTCTTCCGAGAACCTTCCCTATCAGTGGTAGAATAACCAGGCCCACCAACGATTTCAGCTGATCCACAGATTCCTCCCATTGTAGTTGAGCGTTGATATAGGCTAAGTCTGCATCGAACGAATCATCATCGGAGTCCTCTTCATCACCCGAGTTTTCGTAGTAGTCTTGGCGACCTGGTGTGATGACATGATCCACAGAGTCACTAGTGCCTTTGAGGCATGCCAGTGTAACAGGAGAGGTAAGATGGCTCTCCAGTGTGAATGGGGCCTGGTCCATCAGGTCTATTTTGCCGTTGTGAAACCCTCTATGTGAAGAGCTCAGTGAAAGCTTCGCGATGAAGTTCCACTTTCGCGAGTCTTTCAGCTGCTACTTAATTTTCCCCACACTCTGCGATCAAGTGGCGGTAGAATCTCGTTCTGAGGTATTGGTGTTTTCAACGGGAGACCAAAGACTAGACTAGAGTTCAAAAATTGAACCAGTATCACACTATCAGTCATTTTGTAGATTTCGCTTGAAGCTTAGCTCTTAACAGTGCTTTGGTCGGAAGCCTCGACTTATGAAGTGTAAATCCTTCAGAGTTATCGACTACTAGCCCAAACAGAAGTGTTTTCAATGCCTAGATCTTTTCAAAATGGGCCGCCCTTATTCTGTTACAACTGGGGATACACCCTTTTGAGGCTCGGTTACATCGGATCAATTCAAGGCTATTCCCTACCCTCGGCAGGAACTTTCGGTAACCTCGATTTGATGAGACAATAGTGGCACGACTTCGTGTGGCTCGCAAGCAGAGAAGCAGCCGAAGGTGAGTCAACTTTAGCCCAGTGAGGGCAGGGCCTGGGGTAATACTGGCCTACATCTTGGTGATTTATGCCTTATACACAATCCTTGTTCTTGTTGTTGTAGTTTCGCTTTGGAAAGAACAGTACGATAGATGTATTTTTACTATTCTGACAGGAACACCGAGTGGTACGCAGACATTCGAGACTAATCGAAGTGCTGGAACGAGGTAGGAAGGAATCGAGGTTAAAAAGCACTGTATCTAGAAGAGGAATTGGGAGGCTGAGATTTTTACTTTTACTGAGCGACTTCGATGGTACGATGGAGCAAGAGCAATAGTTCCCAAGAGGAGTCGTATCATGCAACATCACGCGCACACCGGAAAATCCACTGGAGATTTGCCGACAAACGGCAAATGTTTTTCCGTGACGTAGCTGGGCGGTCGATGTGCAGGCCCTCCGCACTCTCAACTTGGCTGAGTGAGATGCTCTGAAGCCAGAACAGTGGATCCTATCAGGTTTCACAGGATCGGAACCAAAGCTAGACCGTTTGCTTAAATATTAGCGAGCGTCTTGCCAAAAATGGTGCAATGGTAGGCCGGTTTAGGCTCGGCCCATAGTTTCTCCGAAGGCGCACTTGCTTGTTCTTGCTCCTGCGTCACTTCAGATCTTGGCCATTTTTGGCTTCGCCTACTCTCTATAGAGCCACGGATAGGAGCTTGCCATCACGTTGTTAGAATCCCATAGGTCTGGCTCATGCGCTCCACAGCTATTGAGCCGAGCTTTCAGACTACCCCGTAGTTCTCCATAATTTAGTGCATAATGCGGAGAGAGTGCACCGTCAGTTGAGGCCAACATGAGTGAGTTGCATACAAATCAATGCCCACTTTCTTGAACACAGATTCGCTTCTTGAGGGTCTTCAAATCACTGAGGCACAGGACTACAACATCTGTTCTTCAATTCAGACAAACTTTGGGAAACACTTGTAGGAACGCCGCCAAATGTTGGTATTCGTAGCCCGATAAATGAGCTAGGGCACAGCTTCGGAGAATGTGCGCCTTTCTGGGGTGATCACGCTGGGGTGCTTTTGAAAATCGCTCTCGCCTGCTGAAAAATAGGCTTAGAAAGGTCGAGGCTCGTGATGCGGCCCTCCGCGTCCCGCACTTTTCTGCACGCCAGCCGGAGCCACGCCATCTCCTGAAGAACACGCCCAAATTTCTGTTTACATATAAGGACCAGAGTATCCCGCGGGCACAATTTAAACATTTTGTTACCCCAAGTTTTATAAACACCCAAACTTGACTATAACTTTACAAAATATAATGACTACGCTACCACAGGAGACCGCCGAATCTAGGGAGGTAAGTTTTCGCTGACTTCGCAGCCAGATTGATAGTGTATTTCACAGACTTGGCTCTCACTGGAATATCCACCCACTAGCGACCAGCTGCTTTCAATTGCCTGAATATCACTAACACCTAATCCAAAGAAGTTCTTAGCTGGAGTTTCCCCAGAGATTGTTAAGCAAATCAAGAACTATGAGGATCTTCTGACAGTGTCCGGAGACAAGCTGAAGGAGATCACCACGCACTTCATCTCCGAATTGGAGAAAGGTCTGTCCAAAAAGGGCGGTAACATTCCAATGATTCCTGGATGGGTGCTAGACTTCCCAACTGGTAACGAGACAGGCGACTATCTGGCTATCGACCTCGGTGGCACCAACTTGAGAGTTGTTGTTGTTCACTTGCTGGGCCAGTCGAAGTTCACGACAGAGCAGGAGAAGTACTCGTTGCCCGATGGAATAAGAACTGCTAAGGCCGATGACTTGTGGAATTTCATTGCCGACAGTCTCAAGAAGTTTGTTGAGGACCAGTATCCAGACGGTGTGACCGAGCCTTTGCCACTGGGATTCACATTCTCCTACCCGGCATCCCAAAACGCCATCAATGAGGGTGTGCTGCAAAGATGGACCAAGGGCTACGATATCGATGGCGTTGAGGGCCGCGATGTTGTTCCAATGTTGCAGAAGGCTCTCAAGGAGAAGAATGTGCCAATCAACGTTGTTGCTTTGATAAACGACACCACAGGTACTTTGGTTGCTTCAGCTTACACTGACCCAGAGACTAAGATGGGACTGATTTTTGGAACAGGCTGCAACGGCGCTTACTACGAGCAGGCAGATGCCATTCCAAAGCTCGAGGGAAAATACTGCGACGATGTCGACGGGAAGGGCCTTCATGCTATTAATTGTGAGTATGGCGCTTTCGACAATGAACACATTGTCTTGCCAAGAACCAAATATGACATCCAGATCGATGCAGAGTCTCCAAGACCAGGCCAGCAGTCTTTCGAAAAAATGATTTCCGGCTACTATCTGGGTGAAGTCATTCGCCTGATTTTGCTTGATCTCTACGACCAAGGTGCTATCTTCAAGGGACAAGATCTTTCCAAGCTGAGAAAGCCATTCGTGTTCGACACTTCTGTACCTGCTAGAGCAGAAGAGGACTTCACAGAGAACTTGTCTGACATCGAGAAAATGTTCAAGGATGTTATTGGCGTCCAGACGGCACTTGATGAGCGTAAATTGATCCACCGTCTTGCTGAGCTCGTCGGAACCAGATCAGCCAGATTGTCTGTATGTGGTATTGCGGCCATTTGTAAGAAGAGAGGGTACAAGACTGCCCACTGTGCCGCAGATGGATCTGTCTACAACAGATATCCTGGTTTCAAGCAGCGTGCAGCGCAGGGCCTGAGAGATATCTTTGATTGGGAGATGGAGCCAAGCAAGTATCCAATCATCATCACTCCAGCTCAGGACGGTTCTGGTGCCGGTGCTGCAATTATTGCAGCTTTGACTGAGCAGAGATTGAAAAAGGGTCTCAGCGTTGGTGTGAGAGCTTGAAGATGGTCCAACGTTTTACGAAGTTTGATGACGGACTGTGCATTTACAAAGTTAGGGAAGATTACGAACAAGCCAAGGTTTGCATCACTAGCCATAAATGGAGCGCTAAGCACAGCGAGCTTCAATTGTCTCGAATCTTCTCGACATGGCTTCAAAATAATGCTCTTACGACTTAGTTTAAATATATGTCACTTTTACACAAATCGTAAATCGCAAATCATGACATAAACATTAGTTGAGTTAGAAGCATATTTAGAGGTTCAATGGTCGTAAAGCTCTACTCCGATTTTAACCTTCTCAGAACTTCCGCGCGAGAGCTTGCGTATCTTCTTCTGAAGAGTCAAGATTCTCCCACGGACAGAAGCGCTTGTCTTGACGTCGTCATTGGAAATTTGAACAATGACATCGAACTTTCGCTTTTCATCTTCATCCTTTACCTCCATATCTCCATTGATAATCTTGAAATTGAAGACTCCATCTCTAATATTACCACCTGGATGCACACCACAGATCACAAACATGACAGTGCCGCAGTACTTCGTCCACCAAACAATGCGCTCCATTTCAATCTTGTTTCCATCCCTGGTTACTGAGTCACAAAGAGCAGTCTTGTGTTTTTCTTCACTCTCCGGTAAATCACCACCCCATCTATCGCAAAGAGCGATTCCAATCAAAGCTCTGGTCAAGTGAGAGAGACCGTGAGAACCTGCAATGATTCCTGTAGTGGCAACGTGAAGTGCTGCAGTAGGCTGCAATTCTTTTGGATAAGTGCAATGAACAAACGCCAGATTACAGAGTGCTGGTGCTATTCTTTCTCTCACCTCTCTTGGCACATACTTCTCAGGCAGCGCCGTTCTCAAGAGTTCAAGATACTTCTCAGCAAGGAGCGGTGCGTATGGTCTTGAAGCAATAATAAGAGGGTCCTGTGCACGAATTTCCCGCGGTAGCATCGAATAAAGACAACCCTCTCTCACTCCGCCTTCAGAAAAGTGAACAGTCTTGATCTTAGGCAGAGAGTCGAAAGCAGAGGACACCAGTAGGCCCACTGCAGGAAGCTGATTTTTCCGTCTTTCACTGACCCTAAAAACATCCTTACCAGGGAGGGATCCCTTCAGAAAGAGCATGTTAGAAATGTTGATGAAGTCCGAAAAAGAGCAAGAGAACCCATTGATAATTGTGGGTATTGGATAGTCATTGATGCCAGCCAATATGGAATATCCGAGGCCTCTCAAACCACCACCACACGTATAAAGGTCGAATCCCCCGTTTCTCTCAGCATCGTCGAGCATACTTTGTGGCACATCTATCGCTTTGAAGGCTTCCTTGTAGGCACTTTGAATTTCGAAATAGAGTGACTTCTTGTCTTCGAACTGCATCCTTTTGGACAGTGCTGCGGCTCCATATGGTAAAGAGACCGGATTCTTGCTCATCTTGATCTCCCCATTGACACACTGAATCCAAGATATCTGGGTTGACCCACCTCCGAGGTCCATGAAGAGACCAGAGAGTGAGTTGAATGAGGAAGCAACTCCATACGCACCAATCCGGCCCTCATCTTCTTTACTCAATAGTTCCACTTCCCAGCCAGTCGAATCGTATATCGCATCCCTGAACTCTTGAGAGTTGACTGCCTCTCTGGTGGCCTCGGTGGCGACAATACGAACTCCGGACTCTGGCACTCCAAAGTCTTCGCAGATGAGTTTGAATCTTTTCATGGCCGCACACACCTCTTGTATGACCTCTTTGGGTATCGGGCGTTTGACTGTGGAATTAGCCTCGTATTGAACATCGAATAGAGAGATACCAATTCGATCCTTGAATACACATGGAAGAGTTCTTGCGTGATGAGAAGCCTTAGAGGATATACTGAACCTAATACCGTTAGATCCAATATCGACGATACCCATTAGGGCCCTTCCCACCACTTCTGCCTCGTCTTCAGTGTCCGTGATTATAACAGATGACATTCTTACGAATCTCTGCCAGTGCCTTCACCAGTGTTTTCTGGATAACTTTTTTGCTAGCAGATTGAACTGACACAGTTGACTTCGGCACTTCTCAACACTTTGACTAAAGCTGAAAATAGGAGGCAAGAGAGGTCCTGGTCGCACCCAACCAACTATGAGTCGAAATCTGTCGGGCGAAAACCAGGAGGGAATGCATGGTGAACCTAGAATGGAAATTTTCGAGCACCGCATTGGACTGAGATGTATGCGACACAAGCCTGACCCTTGGGGTAAAACATTTATTTACTTATCACTTTTGATTACCCTTACATCTATCTCCACTTTATCATGGACAATCTTTCAGAATTTGCGGGAGGCGTTGCGGTAGCAGCAGAGGAGATCACTGAGAATTTATTAGCAGAGAAAAGAGAGGCGGAGGTCCCTGCGCAAGCAGAAACCGCTCTGCAACGTGAGAAGCTTGGAGAAGACGATGCGGATGCGGATGAAGACGTTGAATTAGGCGATAGCAAATTCCAGGGACTAGGTGATAAATCACTTCAAGTTTCGAGTGTGAAAGGCCTAACTCTCGGTTCATTCATATCATCTCTGTCCATCAACTTGATTTTACCGTTCATAAACGGCCTCATGCTTGGCTTTGGGGAAATCATCGCACATGAAATAGGCTTTCGCCACAACTGGGTAGGAGCAAAGGTAAGTAAGATGTCCAACTTCAGGCATCGAGTCTCTCTTGATTGATGTACTAACATACGCCAGATATACCGCCCCGCAACAAAGCAAAAAGACAAGAGTACAAAACTGATATGAGCTTCATTATTATATAAATAGAGTTCATCACAGAGCTTGTGCTGGTGACAGCATTAGGAGACCTGTTTCGGAATCAAGAATCATTTATTCTATCTGAGAAGAGCGTGTAGTTGCGATTCTGCCCCACGGGAAACCTTCTCTTTGAGCCACATATGCATTTCACTTCAAGAGTTTCCGACTTCTTTCCGGGATTCTCCAGAGTAGTAAAGGATGTCACACTGGGCACTTGGAGCCTGCTACACTTTTTGCAGAATAACCTCTTGACTGAAGGATCTACCTTCAGCACATTTTTTTTAGTCACCAAGTCCAAAGACCTGGCATACATTCTCGACAGTGGCTCATTTTTCAAACAGACATTACTTGATGCTTGTAACAGAAAAGACGCACGGGCAAATCCATCCCTGTTGGGGACAGATGGCTTTTTCAACGTCTTCTGCGTTTTTGAAGCTCTCGTTGCGGACGACATCCGTAAGTATTAGCTCATCGAGGCCTATGTGAGACCTGCAAGTGCATCTCGTTTGTTACCCGCCGCAACGCCCTGTTCGCGAAATAATGTTCGAACGATCACCATAATCAACTCAGTGTTCTCTCAGTCGTCTAACATAAACCTGTTATAGGCAGACAGAAGGTTGCAATTGAAGCAAGAAAATGAGTGGATACGACCGTGCTTTATCGGTCTTCAGGTAAGTATCGAGTTGCGCCACAAAGCGATTCTGGGAAACTCAATGTGAAAGAGCGCCACCCGATTTGCCACTAGGTACACTCCATTCTCCCATACTGTTACTAACTTATCTCTCTAGTCCTGATGGACACGTTTTCCGTATGTTCTTAGACGATCACTAACCCATGTGATAATGTCATGAAAGTGCTTTACTAACATCCATTAAGAGGTCGAGTATGCATCTGAGGCTGTGAAGAGAGGAACTTGTGCAGTAGGGGTAAAAGGTAAGGATGTCGTTGTCCTTGCCTGTGAGAGACGCAGCACTTTGAAGCTTCAGGATCCACGTATCACCCCGAGTAAGATTAACAAAGTGGACAAACATGTTTATCTAGCGTTTGCTGGTCTAAATGCTGATGCCAGAATTCTCGTGGATAAAGCGAGACTGGAAGCACAGTCACACAGATTGACACTTGAAGATCCTGTTTCAATCGACTATCTTACAAGATATGTCGCTGGCGTACAGCAGAGATACACTCAATCGGGAGGTGTGAGACCTTTCGGTATCGCCACTTTGATCGCTGGCTTTGACGAGAATGACACAGTCCCGAAGTTATACCAAACCGAGCCATCTGGTATTTATTCTGCATGGAAGGCCAGCTCTATTGGGAGAAGCAGTAAGACTGTACGTGAATTCTTGGAGAAAAATCATAAAGATGGGATGTCTAGAGACGAAACTGTATTGCTGGCCATCAAGAGTCTTCTGGAAGTTGTCCAATCTGGTGCCAAGAACGTGGAGGTTTCTGTAATGGAGCCAGGCAAGGTCACTTCTTTGAGCAACGAGGAAATCGTGACTTTCGTACAGATGATTGACGAAGAGAAGGCTAAAGAGGCCGAGAAGAAAAAACCAGCATCTAGCACCTCTACATAGTCTCAACACCCTTTAAATATCATAAACGTAGCAGCAATTGTACAATGCGGCCGCCACTCAGCTGAGCGATGTAGCCGTCCCCTTCAGTGGATGGGTTTCGTCGGACTACTTCAACCATCTTAAACAAATGACAGCTCTTCGCATAGTAGGTAGAAAGAAAGGCTCGCATTCAGCTGCCACTCCCCTAGCCCTCGGCCCAGGGCCAGAGAGATTATTTCACAAGCAATTGACACCACCTTTACAGATGATCATTCCCATCACCAAGCACACTAATTGGCACAATATCTTATACACTCAAAGCTGCTATAAAAACTGACACTACAGAAGACCCTAACCTCGGTAATATGATGCAAACGCTTGTCGTTAACGGTCAACGATTTTAAAGCAGAGCCTAAGCGCTTTCAACCAGCACTTATCTCAAACCCGCTAGATCGGGGAGGGAAAACTGAGCATGTATAGCCTAGCCTGACCGCTGCATTTCAATACTACATTTGAACGAAAAAAAAACCAACCCTCTAGAATAACATGATGTATGATCATATGACATATCTTCAAGTAAGAACATACTTAATTATAGAATGCCGGCTCACTTCTTCGTCAATATGGCAATTCAAATAGTGGCTCGATTCTAAAAGGTAATCTCTGTTATAACATCAAAGACCTGGTTTTCTTCTAAACCTACATCGAGATAAAGAAGTACCCAATTCCAGATTACCTGGAAGAGGAGATTTAAGCATGTCAAAGACCTCTGGGAAGCATTCAGGAACTTCAAGCAGGAGTGTTGCTGGCGGTTTCAGGAATTGTATTCATCGCGACTGAGTTTGAGAGGGGGTAAAACGGTTTTTGGTGTGCCCTCATCTCCGTTTTTTCTGTAACTTCACGAACAATACATATGACCACTTGCTTGCAACGACTTCTCAGCATATACGGTAACAACGGTATCTTGAAATTGTATATGGGCTCCCTCTTTGTGTGTCCACAATGTGTTAGGCACATACCTGTAGGAAGTGACCAAAAGATAGAGAACATGTGATGCATTGTTATACTGTTGTGTAATTTAGCGTTTTTGGAAAAAGCGTCTTGAAATTTCGCGTCTTACAGACGTTGGGACAGTTTTTCATACAGTTGTGACATTGTAGTTCACAGGTGGCAGTGTTCGGCTGGGGCTGTTATATTATCTAAGGTAGGGAATAGAGGTTATTAATAGCAGTAGTCCGTCGTGTCGACCGTCCAATAGTGATTAGCTTATCTGTTAAACATTTTTCCCAGGCGGGATGCAGTATTGTGGAAAACGTTTGAGATTATAATGTCTAAAACTGTTCTCCGTTATGAGGGGGTTCCTGAATATACCGGGAGATATATGAAATTCTGTATTGACAGGGGGCTGTCAGGTCTGGTGACTGTCTCAGGAATGAGGGGTGTCGTGGAATTAAAGTAGAAATGGAAGTAGTATTTTCAACTTGTGCAAAGTATTAATTTCTTGGATTCCTGCAAATACATGGATAGGAATCAGTGGTGGTGTTGCATGTAGGGTAAAGCCATCTCCTAAGAGAAAGTGTTTTTTTGATGCTTGGAATTGGGCCAAGCAGGGTCGTAAAAGGTTCATAGTGTTTGACGGTGAGATATATTTTCTCAGATTGTGCAGGGTACTGTTTTTTGGTTGATTCAGAGAGGATGTGTGAATGGGGATGTAAGGGACTTGGTGAAGTGGAATGGCGAAGCTGCTTGTATTGGAAGGAATGAGGGAGGAAGTGTGGTCGAGGCATGGTTCGGAGGCATTATACAATGGTTAGAGATTCGACTTGCTTTTTATGGTTGTTCGGCTTTAAAGTAGTTCTCGATGACACTCGAACTTTGTCTACAGTTGAAATTAAGGGGAGTGCTTTAAGAGGATAGAGTGAAGGTGCCTGTAGATTTAGTGGGTGAATCGGATGCGGGCTCTCAAGAAAATTATTGGTGTCATATAGCCGTGTAACCGGCCGAGTTCTGTCGTCAGTTGATTATTTAACCACTTCGATTTGATTGCAGGTCTGAATAGCTTTAAGATGAATTCCGATGAGGCTTGATCGCGAAAACGAAAATGGAGGGGTAAAATGAAGCGCATGGAGCTCAAAGTGAGCTTCTCAGTTCTGGTATACAGAAGCAGCTGCACTGGAAGTGATGGATTTGGTGGTCACAGTTGAATTCTTGTATGTAGGATTGCTCCCATGAGAGAATTAGCATTACTAACAAGGCATAGAGGTGGATTAGATGTGATATTCTCTGGCAAGAGACGTCACACCATATCACTTCAGAAGAAGGATGGTGGGCCAACCCTTATCTTACAGGATCTCATCGACCACATAGTTGAGAACATGATAAAAGATGAAAAGGATGTTGGTGTTTTCATAGAGAATGGGACAGTGTAAGTAATTAGAGCTCTGCTCAGTCCCTTTGAATGTTACAAAATACTGACACGAAGGCGCCCCGGCATACTTACTCTGATCAATGATACAGATTGGGAGTTAGAAGGGGAAGAGAATTATGCTTTGGAGTCTGGAGATGTCATAACATTCACGTCCACACTGCATGGTGGTTGAAGATCACACTTGTGTGAGTCGACATCCGAGCAGGCCTTGCCCTGGCCAGTTTGATGAAGGCACCAAGGACACATCAAGTCTGGAGCCGTCTCTCAATATGGACAATTGTATCTCCTTCTGATAATATTAGTAATTAAACGCCACAGCCCTCTGGTAGTAAGGGAAAGGCAAACTTACGTTCTGATTGGTCTTGACGAGCAGAGCGACATTTCTCAAGTTAGCATGATTTGTTGCGTCAATATTGCCAAATCGAAAGATTTTGTCATGAACCTGAAGACCCTGTAAGACAAGTTAGTATTCATGATCACGCTTAGAGTATGTGAGAACTTACACATTTGAAAGCGGGACTTCCTTCGATAACCTCTGTCACCACCGCAAATGCTACCATTAGATTCTCTTGTAATTTTGCACCCATAGCAGTTGTAGATGCCCCAAGCTTTGAAGAAAGCTTTTCTGCAAGTTCGTCGATCACGGCTGACAAGTCGTTTTTCAGCTTCATGATCTTCACCCTGGCTGTACGGATGTCGATGATGTCAATGTCAGATCTTGGGAAGCCATCGTCTGTCACTAGTGATGATTCCATAGTTACCTGGCTCTGCAGAGCATGGTGTTAGCGGGCAAATCTTGACAAGGGAGTATGAAGAATCCTTACTGCTTCAAGCTTCATGGCGAGGACGTGTAGGTCTGATTCTATCTCCAGCTTTATGAGGCCTAACTGATCAACATTGTAGGAGCTCAGTCTACTCACATCGTAGCTGGGGTTAAATTCATTGACCTTCAACGGCTTGAGTAGTCCTTCCATGTTTATTGACTCTTGTGATGCGATTATGCGTTCCTCTATCTTTCGCCACTTTAACTAAAATCGCGGGGTGCAACAATGCGATGAGCTGTGCTACGACTGCTGGTCAATCAAGAGGCTTGATACGGAACTACCATCAATCCGGCGAAAATGTATGCCAGACACACTATGACATGATGTAAACTCTATCTATCCACACCGATGAGACGGGGTATGGGGGCCTTGCTTTTAGCCCATACATTTGTGTGTAAGCAGAATGACGTTAAGCCGTTCTAGAAGTTTAATGGTTGCTTGTCGAGTTGAAGTCTACGCAAAAGCAAACAAGATGACGAAAGACACAAGGAAACCAGACTATTTAAACCTCCTGCCTGCGCCAACTGACAATATTGATTATATGTCAAGAGAGAAATCTACTTCAACGTAATATGAAGTTTGTGACGAGAAGCATAACAACGATACTGCCTGCTGTAATGAAGGTCAAACCAGTATCTGGGGCCAGTTACCGCCTGTACTCAAGTGCCGGTGCTTCCCAGTCCTCGAAAGGTTCCTCCGATGAGGCCTTCAACACCGAAGTTTCGAAAGAGAAGTTCAAGAAGAACAAAGAGGATTACAATGACCTTGTGTCTGGGAAGGCAAGCGGTAAAGATTACGTCGAGAAGAACCATGAAGGGTTTCAAAATTTGAAGGATAAGGGTGACAGAACTGCCAAGGAACAGGGTCGTCCAGAAGATTTCATGTGATAAGAGGAAGCGATGAGTTTTTCTCTGTGTTTTGTTGACAGTTTGGCCAACATTATCCGAAAGATGCCTTTAACCTATGCTAGTTATTTTGAATGAATGATAACAGTGGACCCTCTTGCTGCTGTAGCCGCGACCATCCCCGCGATCGGAATGCCCGATTGGAGAATACGTAGAGGTACATCGAGAGGCGTAAACGTGGGATTTAATCGTGGCTTCAGGGCTTCAATAATAGAGCACAGCATTTCCCTGATAGTCGATATCATTCCAAAAGTTGTGCCCATTACTGCTGGACAAGAGCATATCATGACTTCAACGACATCGGATACGCCCCCCGATACCACGATTCAACTTCGGTCACTTTACGAACTCGATAAGCTTGTAAAGAGCTTCGTGAAAGACTCCGGGCTCACTAGTGTTCTCGAAACTATGGATGAAGCTTTGGGGTGCTTCGAAAATGTATGTATGACTGACTGAGGTGTAACCTCTTGAGCGAATTCCTTGACTTTTCTAACGGTCACTTTAGTACAAAAAGGAGCTTAATAGTGAGAACTTGGATTACGAGAAGGCATACATCTACTACGAAAATGCTTTCATTCTTACGACCAAAGCAATTCCCAATCTTTTAGAGTGGAATCGTTATCTCGAGAGCCGAGTGCCTAAAGAGCGTGAAATCGTTTCATTCTGGAAGTCTCTACATGGCTCCCTATTGAATGATAAGAATATTGAAACCGTTAGGAGTTACATTACAAGACATAGCACACCTCCAAACGTTTTCGACTTCAGGCACAATGGCACAATCAATGCTAAGCAGATGAAGGTGCTGCTGGACAAAAAATCTGAAGATGTTCTGCTGATTGACTTTAGACCAAGGGATGATTTCAAGAAAAATCACATTCGTTCCAAAAACGTCATCTGCATAGAACCAATCTCCATTAGATCGGACTACAGGGACGTGGATATTGAAGAGAATTCGCTTGTCACATCGCCAGATGCTGAGCGAGAGCTGTTTGCCAAAAGGGACCAATTCGAACTCCTGATAATTTATGACGATTCTTCAAGGGGTGTGGTTTCAGATGGCCTCAAAAGGTTCTACGCTGCCTTAACCGTGCGATCGTTTGATAAATCGCTGAAGAGGTCGCCAGTCGTGCTTGATGGTGGAGTTAATTCTTGGGTTTCAACCAACGGATTGTCTGACTTGGGTAACAGTCATGGTAATCTTACAATGCCTGAAAAGCTGACGACGAGATCGTTTCAAGGATCACGAGGCAGTGTTGGTGTTGTCAGAAGCTTCAATGAATATCTGTCTAATCCAACCAAAGTTGATCTCAGAGTTCTAAGCTCTCAAAATTCTCGGCATCCACAGGCTTACATCCCTCCTCCTGCACAGCAAGCTCCGCCAGTCAAGAGATCCAACAGCATTCAGGGCATGCTATCGCCAAGCAGATCAAGTACACCGAAACAGTCACATAACTCTGTACCACTCTCTCAAGGTAAGGTTAGCGAGCCTTGGAAAGTCGCTAGTCCCTCAATGATGAATGCAGGTGATACACATCAGATGAGGACCCTTTCACCACAACCTATGTTAGTGGCCTCAACATCTAATGTGACCGACTTGGCCAAATTGCACTGCGTTACAGGTTTATGCAATCTGGGCAACAGCTGTTACATGAGTTGTGTTATTCAGTGCCTTTTGGGGACCATCCCCCTAGTCCGCTTGTTCTACGAAGGAACGTATAAGAACCACGTGAACATCAACAGCAGGTTGGGATCCAAAGGCATAATGGCAAGATATTTTGCTGAATTGACTACTTCAGTCACGAGTCACACCGGATCAACCTATGAGCCGAGAAATTTCAAAACTGTTTCTGGATCTTTAAACCCAATGTTCAAAAACAATGACCAGCAGGACTGTTCTGAGTTTTTGAACTTTGTTCTCGATGGTCTTCACGAAGATCTTAATGAATGTGGTAACAAACAGAGAGCGCCCCCACCAACGGAAGAGCAAGAGAAACTGCTCGAAAGAATGCCTATCAGACTGGCTGCCACTATTGAGTGGGAGAGATATCTCACATCAGACTTCAGCGCTATCGTTTACTTCTTTCAAGGACAGTATGCCAGTCAGCTAAGATGTATGGAATGCGGGACGACCTCAACAACATTTCAGTCATTTTCTGTTTTAAGTTTGCCAATACCTGAACAATACACCGATACAAGGTACGAAAAGGTACCCTTGGACAAGTGCTTTGAAGAATTTACCAAATTGGAGGTGCTTGATGGTGATAATCAATGGAATTGCAGCCACTGCAAAAAGCCCAGAAAATCTACAAAGAAAATAACAATCACCAGACTACCACAAAACCTGATTGTGCACTTGAAGAGATTTAGAAGCGGGACCAATTTTCAAAAGATTACCAAATTTGTTGAATATCCTTATGAGGTCGATCTCACAAAGTATTGGCCTCAAGTGTCGTCTATGGAGGAGAGGGAAAAACTACTCAACTATCCCTTGAGGGGGCAAACACCGCCTTTCAAGTACAATCTCTATGCAGTGGCAAATCATTCTGGCACGCTCGGTAGTGGTCATTACACTGCATTTGTTTGGAAGGGGAGCCAGAACAAGTGGTGTCATTTTGACGATACAAGAGTGACGAAAAATGTTTCCAAAAGCTCAGTCATTAACGCAAACGCATATGTTCTATTCTACACAAGAACAAACTCCTGAGTAACTAATGTATATATCCTGCATGTAATACCCGAGAAGTGGGTTAAAAAAAATAGGATAACTATGTGGTGTCCAAGAGAACAAAGGCCCACATTGATTATGATCGTATGGCTCATTCCCAATCATCATCATCTTCCTCCTCTTCTTGCTTCTTGGAGTTGCTCTTGTTGACCTCGAGAATGGAGGAAGCAACAGAATTAAGCTCGTATGTACCATCGCTAGATGTAGCCGACATCTTGCCCTTGGCAGTCTCGTCATCGTCATCATCGCCCCAACTTAGGTCCTCGCTAACAGTAGGCGCCGCCTCCTGGGCACGGCCAATCAGTTTCTTACGTGTGTTCTCCTGCTGAATGATCTTCTCCTTCATGTAGAAGTAGCGAGACCAAAAATCGTCAAAGCTCACCTTTGCAGGGACAAGCTCCGTACTGAGATTTTGCAAAGACGGCGTATGCTTGAGCACCTCCGAGATGTCGTCAGTCTTGTTCTCTGCACTGAAGGAGCTCTTGAACGACTCAAACTTTGGATCCTCCTCCGTTGTTAGATAGAGCTCGGGAGAAGTGTGCAATGTGTGAAGCTGTGCCTCTGTTCTTGATGCGCTCACTCTGAGGCCTGCCTTGTGGTCCTTTACGTTATAAAGGGTCTTTGCCACATCCTCATCGATAAGCTCATCGTCATCGGACTCTGGCCCAGCGACGGCTATCGTATCACGTAAAAACTGTCCGAAACGGGACACGTACTGCCCCGCCACATTCTCAACCTGCTCGAGGTCCTTGTCCACTGCGTCGAGATACGAGTTTGTCTTGGATGAGAGTAGTGATAGCATGTCCTTAGACTTGGCGGCGCTCTCGTCGTTGAGCACCCGCTTCTGAATCGACTCGAGGTTCTTGGTGATGGTGGACTTTGTGTCGTTGAGCTTCTGGTCCAGGTGCAGGTTGTCCACCTGTTTCTTTGTCTGGGAGATGTACTCATCGACGTGGAAGTTGGTGTTGACCCACGACGAGAGCGAGGCTCCCCAGGTGGAGGCACGCGTTTCGATGGCGGTGTACGTCTTGGAGATCTCGTTCTCGAGCCTCTCAAAGGACTCCTCCGTCTTGCGGTTGATGTCCGCCGTCTTGTCGTCGATGGCCTTGCTCTCAGCGGGCTGGAGCGTCTCCTGGGAGTCTGCGAGCTTGTCGCTCGTGGCCTCGTAGACGTAGTCCATTGTGTAGTGGAGAGGTAGCACCCCGCGAACCAGACAAACTTCACAGAGCTCACAACCACCACCGAGACGAAGCTCACAAAGACAAAGACCACAACCACAAATGAGATCGCCGGACCTGCTGGCTCCACCGCTACGGTTCGCTGCTCTGCAGCCGCGGCTGTACCGCGGGTCGTACCCCCGAGCCATCAACTACCGCTTCCTGAGACGGCTCCAGCTCAAGACGATAGTGTCGCTCACGCCGGAGCCCATCACGAGGGAGACCGACCCGGCTCTGTACGAGTTTGCACAGAGCGAGGGCATCGAGCTCATACACATCGAGTGTGCCAAAGAGGGCGGCGGCAAGCGCAAGAAGCGAGGAGTACCCATTGACTACGCCATCGTGACGAGAGCGCTCGAGGTGATGATCAACGTCGACCACACGCCCACGTACGTGCACTGCCTGAACGGAGGCCAGGTGTCGTCGCTGGTGGTGGCGTGTCTGCGCAAGCTGTCGCTGTGGTCGTCAGTGTCCATCTTCAGCGAGTTCCTCACCTACACAAACTCCATCAACATCCAGGACCGCAACTTTGTCGAGGGCTTCCACGCGGAGATTGCGCTTCCACAGCACCAGGTGCCCTGGATCTGGAGCGGGCTGTCCAAGGACGTGGTGGGCAACCACCCTACGCTCAAGTTTGTCAACACCAACGACCGCAAGTACAGCGCTCTATAGCGAATTAATGTCTAATGTACCTCACTGGAACAGCAGCGACGCCGCCGCCTCCGCGTTACCGCCAGCCATCTCCAGCGCTCTTAAGGCCTCCTCCCTGCTGAAGCCCAAGTCCGTGAGGCTGCGGATGGCCTGTGGTGAGGGGGCAGCACTGGCACTGGCATTAGTACTGGCAGTAGTACTGGCATTAGTACTGGCAGTAGTACTGGCACTGGCACTGGCATTAGTACTGGCACTGGCACTGGCGCCCACTGTGGCTGGCGCCCTTCTAGCAGCAGCAGCGGCAGCGGCAGCAGCGGCAGCAGGCTGGGCCTGCCCCACTGGCGCCGAGCCCAGCACCTGGCCCTGGCCCCGCGAGTCAAAGATGCTACGGGGCATCTCGGACTCCCCTAAGAAGGGCGTCTCCACGTCCGCAATCGCCAGCACGTTGCGCTTGAGGTCAATTGACGCCTGGTGCCGCCGCAGCATGTCCAGCCCCAGCAGCATGTCGACGCCAGCGTCCAGCACGGTGAAGGAGACGGGCAGGTGGGCTGAGGAGATCTTCATCTGCGCCGTGTGGATGCGGCCAATAATCTCCTTGGACCCGACGCCCATCGCCAGTCCTCGGAACCGCTTGTCAATGAGGTGGGTGAGCCCACACTGCTCTGCGAGCTTCGGGCTGATGATGGTGTTTTGTGCCCCAGAGTCCACAAACGCCTTCACCGGGGTCCTGTTGATCTCCACAGACACGTACAGCATCGACACCGGCGCAAACACCTCGGGCGTGTTCTCCATGGCGTGCTCGTAGCTGTGCTGGATGGCGGTGAGCTCCTCGATCCGCCGCTGGCTCTGGGGGTCGTTTCTCGTGCGCTGGAGCCTCTGCCACTCCTCAGCGTCTGCTCCGCCAGGGATCCCGCCTAGCGACCCGCCTAGCGACCCGGAGCCCGCCATTGACAGCATCCCGGCCTCCACCAGCGGGCGCATCGCCTCCCTGAAAGCCGCTGGGTCGTGGACCGCTGTGGAGAGCGCAGGGCTCATCGCCGAGAGCTGTGCCAGCATTTGCGGCGACCCCAGCAACATCTGTCTGAGTCCCTCGAGCTGGGCAGTGCTATCGTCGGCCCCGCCAGTGGTGGCACTGGCCTCCCTCACTGACACCACGTCGTCAGGCTGGAACCCCAGCTGCTTTAGCGTCTGCGCTCCGGCAGTGAGCACCTTCCCCTGGTGTGAGATGGTGAGGCTGGTGCCGTCCTGGCCGCTCTCAGCAGCCACGTAGGCTCGCAGGTCGTCCAGCGTGAGGTCGAACGACACGTCCAGCGCCAGCACCAGCTCGGAACTCTCAAAGGCTGCAGTGATCTGAGGCATTGTGGAGTTGATTTTAGCGAGGGCCGCGCCTTATATATCGCGAGGATTCGCCACCGCCACTGGGGCCATGGCCAAGCGCATTCTCCGGTCCACGCTGGAGACGTCTGTCACGCTGGCTGTGCCGGTGACTCCGAAGCGGCGTAGGCTGTCGAGTTCGAGCCCGAGCCCGAGCCCCAGCCCGAGCCAGACTCCCAAGACTCCCAGGACCCTGAAGAGCCCCAAGACACCAAAGAGCCCCAAGAGCCCCAAGCTCACCTTCCGCCAGTGGGAGCAGCACCTAGCAGCCAAGCACCCGGTGCCCCACGACATGGCGCTACCGCCAGAGTTTGTCAGCAGCCACACGGCGGAGTTTGTGAAGGGCGTGCGCCACGTGCTGAGCGTGGACCCCTCGTTGTACCCGCTGGTGGTGGAGCAGCCGTTCGAGGCCTTCAAGGCGGGCACATTGCCGGACTCGGGCCTCCAGGACCACTTCTCCAGGCTGTGCCGGGCGGTGATTGGCCAGCAGGTTAGCGGCGCCGCGGCCGTGTCGATTGCCCGCAAGTTCCAGCAGCTCTACAAGGAGGAGTTCCCCACGCCGGCCCAGGTGCTGGAGACGAGTAGTGAGGAGCTGCGGTCCGCGGGGCTCAGTGCTCGCAAGGCAGAGTACATCAAGAGCATTGCCCAGAAGCTCGTGGAGGATGGCATCGACGCTGCCTTCTTTGAGCGCTCTACAGACGACGAGATCCTGGAGGAGCTCGTGGCGATGAAGGGCATCGGGCCCTGGACAGCCAAGATGTTTATGGTGTTTGGGCTCCACCGGCTCGACCTCTTTGCCCCGGACGACCTCGGCGTGGCTAGAGGCATGTCCCGCTACCTCGAGACGAGACCCCAGCTGCTGAAGAAGGCGGTGCTCGAGGTGGACATGGCTCTCCACAAGAAGCGAGGCACTTTCCACGACAACAAGAAACGCGACTGGAAGGTGATCCACGATGCCCACGTCTTGCACGTGGCTGAGCGCTTCCACCCGTACCGCTCCGTCTTCATGATGGTGCTGTGGCGGGCGAGCTCCACCAACATCGAGGTGCTCACCTAGCTGCTGGGCTTTACCCAGGGACCAAAATTCTATCAGCAACTACATGGCTGGTGAAATACTTGTAGACTCTTCAGATTAGTGATTGGTGGTTATTATGTAGCGTGCGTCTGTGCAATCATTCTGGGCCCTTGCCGCCGGGCACAATCATCGTCACGTGGTTTCCGCTCAGCAGAATCTTGTTTCTGTGAGTCTTGGAGTCGCCGTCAAACTCGGTCACGTCCTCCAGCACCATGTTCACAAAGTCGTCAAACCCCACGAGGGTACCCACAAACTCCTTCTCCGACGAAATCAGCACCCACACTCGCGAGCCGATCGACTTGTCAACGAGCTCCAGCGGGAGCACCTGTGATCCTGGCACGGGCGTAGCGTCCTCTGTGTCCGACATTGGTTGGTGGCTTGTCTGTGTAGAGGCGAGGTTGATATGGGCGTTGTGGTGGTGTGCGGGTGTGTCGCGATCCACCTCAGGCGACAACCCTCACTTGCTGAAGTCAGTAGGGTACCACCCAACACGCCGCAACGATGAGTGAATTGCCCCTGCATTTAGCCATTAGACCGCTGAACCTGGAGGACGTGGACCAGGTGGTGGCGCTTGAGGAGCTGGGCTTCCCGCCTTCGGAGAGATGCTCTCTGGAGGCGATCAACTACAGGCTCACCGTGTGTCCTGAGCTGTCGAGCGGCCTCTTCATTAGAGAGTTCAGCTCCAAGTACCACAAGAAGGACAACGACTCCGAGTCCGCAGAGGAGTCGGACCTGCACGTGACGAAGCTTGACGACGACAACCTGAGCGACGATCACCAGTCTGACGACGCCTACCTGCCAGAGGCCAAGTCCACAATAGTGAGCGAAAAGCTCATTGGCATGGTTTTGGGTACCAAGATTGACGGTGATTTCATAACGGAGGAGGCAATGCTTGTGCCAAATGGCAAGGGAGACGAGTCGTCCGGTGTCAAGAAGGGTCACATTGAGTCATCGCTCACAATTGGCATTCATTCTGTGGTGGTACACCCAGACTACCAGAAGAAGAACCTCGCCACCCTCCTGATGCACGACTATATTCAAAAGCTTTCGAATCAGCAGATTGGAGAGAAGATTGCCATCATCTCCAAGTCCAATCTACTGCCCTTCTACAACAGACTTGGCTTCATCACGAAAGGACCTTCCCAATGCAAACACGGTGGCGAGGAGTGGTTTGATCTGCACTGCCCTCTCATCCCTGAAGACGATGACGACAAATGAATATGACGGCTCGATGACATTCATGCCCGCAAACGTAATAACACCTTTTTGTCATTCATCTTGTAGCTACAAATAGTTTCATTACCATCGTTCATTAAATCAAAACTCCTTACCCAGAACAAATTGCAAAGTTGCAGATAAATAATCAGTACTCCTCTTCCACAACCGGTTCCACAGTCTCGTTGTCGTACTCGTCAAAGGATGGCAACTCAAGGTGGAGGAACGGTGTGTCAGTGCTGGTACCAGCGGCATAACCCAAGGTAGCCTCCTCGTCCTTGACAACGTTGACATAGGTGTAACGAGTAGCGTCGCTTCTCACACCAAAGCCGGCATTGACCAGCGATCTCTTGATCCATGGCGAAAGAATACCAGCAAAGTGGAACTCAACCTCACGGTCGGCATACTTGTTGACAACCTTGCGAAGATCAATCAGGGTCTGGATACTGGTAGAGTCAATCTGTGCCACAGAGCTGAAGTCGAAGGCAACCACCTTGAGGACCGGTCTTGTGTCCTGAGGCTTAGCAGCCTCACGCTCAAGGATCTTATCCTTGGAAGTCCATGGAGCCACAAGTGGTCCCGGGTTGTTCCAAGGTCTGTCAAAGTTGCTGATAATCTGTACCTTCTTACCCTTTCTTGTACGCTTCTGCACTTCGTCAAAGATCTGGTCGTACTGTCTAGCAGCATTCACGTAGGTCCAGCTGTCTGTTGGTCTAAAGACGACGACGCCAGGAGGAGCAGGCAAGATGTTGACATCAGTGTTGACGGTGTCTGAGAGTGGAACCCAAAGAGTACGATAGTTGAGGTCCTTTCTGTCCCCCTTCTTTGGTACGATGTCAAACGTCTTCTTGTCGGAGGACTCGCCCTCCTCGATGCTCACTCTCTCAACTCCCTCAGACGACGAGTCAGTGGAGCTCTCAATGATTCTTGGGTTCACAGCGTCAGTGACCTTGACTCTTCCGAGGAAGGAGCCTCTAGGGAAGGTCACGTTGAAGAGGAGAACAGCACAAGATGCACAGATGGAGAAGTAGATGGCGTTCTCAATAGAGGAGAAGACAGAGATGAACACGGAAGCAATGAAGATGACACCATCCACTGGAGCAACCTTCCAGAAGTTCCACGTCACGTGGTAGTCGGCAACGAGGTCACTCACAGCGTGGATAATGATGGCCGAAAGAGTGGCCTTTGGAATCCAGTAGAAGGCACCTGTCAGGCAGTACAGACCAAGAAGCACACAAGCACCAGTGAAGATACCAGCGAGCGGTGTCTTGACGTTACACTTGGCCTTGAGTGCGGATCTGGAGAAGGAACCGGTGGCTGGGTAGGCGTTGAAGAAGGTTCCGATGAGGTTGGTGGCACCGATGGCGATGAGCTCCTGGTCTGGAACGATTCTGTAGTCGTTGACTCTACCAAAGGACTTGGAGATGGAGATGTGCTCCAAACAAAGAATGATGACAGCAGCTGGGAGCTCGGAAGCCATCGTGGAGAGGATGCCGTCTGGCAATGTCATGACACCAACGTCTCTGAGACCAGATGGAACGTGGCCCAGAATGGAGATTCTCGCATTGTCTGGGTCGTCTCTAGTAATGGCCCAGGACACACAGGTGAAGACGATGATGACGACACCGGATCTCAGAGCCTGACCGAAGAAGAACACTCTGTTGAGCTTTGGGTACTTCTTTGGGCCCTGGTTGCAAATGTACTTCCAGATGTAGAGCACGACGAGTGGGATCAGGCCAAATACGGCGTCGAGCTTTGTGTGTGGCAGGTTCTTGAGAGTGTTGATGATGACTTTGTAAGTGGCCTCTCTAGTGTTGACTCTGCGGTTGTAGCCCATGAGTGCTGGCACCTGGCCAGAGATGATGCTGAGGGCAGAGCCAGTCATGAAGCCCACAACGGCAGGAGACGAGATGAACTCGAGGATGAAGCCGAGTCTCAGCAGGCCAAGACCGATGGTGATGATACCACAGATAAGCGAGAGAGCCGTGGCGATAACTGGAGCTGGGAGGTTAGGGTCCTTCTCCTGTACTCTGTGGATCACCTTGGATACCTCGAGCGACATCACAGCCACCGGGCCGATCGAGACGTCCTTGGAGGTGGCAAAGAAGCAGTAGATGAAGACACCGACAAAGGCGGAGTAGAGGCCGTACTGCGCCTCGAGACCAGCGAGCTGCGCATAGGACATGGCCTGTGGGATCATCACGATACCGACGGTGATGCCGGCCACGAGATCCGCGTAGAGCCAGGCAAAGTTGTAGTGGAGAATCCAGCGAAGGATCGGGAAGAGCGAGAGAAAGTACTCTGGGATTCTGTGCTTGAGGTCTTTGAAGAAGGAAAGGATCCACGCTATGGCGTTCGGTTCCGGTTCATGGTATGCGTATACCGGTAGCGAGTTCTCCTCGTTCTGTCTCTGCTGCTCGTAGAGCTCGTAGATGTCTCTGTCTGAGGAGGATCCCTCAGGGTAGGAGTCGACCATCGTATGCTCTGTGAGAAGTGTCTAGGGAAAGAGGGTATTTAAATGCTGTATCTCTTGCCGCTACATCCTGCACTAGCCACAGTGCAACGCCATCGGAAACGCCATAAAAGCCATAGTGTGGATGGTGTGCGTGCCACAAAGTGTGGTAAAATCCCGAGGGAATGCGCCCCGAACCGGGGCCTACGCCACTCCGAGGCGCAAAAATCGAGGCGAAAACTTGTGCGAGATCACGTGCGCGGCGCTGGTGTGGCGGAGGGTGCCTCTTTGCGCCACTGGTGACAGAACAATGCGCCGTTGGGCCCGGGCAGGATTTGCTGCTGATAGTGGGATCTGTGTGATGTTGGCTGGAGGCGCTGATTGGCGTTTTGCGGGGTCAATTGGTGCTGGCGCTGGAGCTTGGGCTGTGGCGGTGCGGTGTGGCACCCATGGCTCAGCTGTGGCGACCCCGTGGCGAGCTCGTGGCGCTCCCAGATTGCTGGGTGGTGTGGCCAGGTAGCCACACTGTAGCTCGTGGCGTAGACTGACCCCAGATGGTGAGACCCTGGCTATAGACCATGTACCAGACCCTGGCAGTGTGGCTCATAAAGACTGGCCCATATATACTACCGTGGCACGACTGTGCTCTACACTCAGATCATAAGGTCGTAACTTTATCTGCCACACTTGGCGAATGCTTGTGTCGCGTGCCTGCTGCCACTTAGAGGTCTCCCCGCTCAAAGGGGAACCCGTGGTACACCACCCGCCGCAATTTGGGGAACTCTTTGAAAGCCTTGGCCACCTCGCTACCAAATAGGAACACGTACTCGGGTCTGAAGTTCTCCACCAGCTCCAGCGTTCTCAGCCTGTCTGTGGACTGGCCGTAGTTGTCTGAGCGGTGTGTGAGGTTCACGAGCTCCACAACCTCCTTGGACGCCAGGTACAGCTGGTCCTCAGCACTGCTCTGTGAGTCTGCCAGCCTAGAGGCATTGCACGACACCACCCGGGCAGCCACATCGGTCACTCTTTCCGGACTCAAAACCACTAAGGTCTCGAGCGAGTGCCTAAAGGGTGTCAGTACACTCGTGGCATCGCCCATGGCGAAGTTTCCCGTGAGCTCCACCTGCCTGACACGGCACACCATCTCGCCAAAAAGTCTCTGCAGTGGCTCAATTGACGTAGGGATCCCCTCAGAACACTCCCCAAAGGTGAGCTTCTCAAGGCCAGTGTACCCCACCAGTTCCGGGAAGGCTATCATCTCTGCAAGTGGGATTTCGGCCACACAGTTGCGGAAATGAAGCTCCTTGAGGCTCCCCGCCTCTATGCTTTTGTACAATAATGCCCGCAGCCCTTCCGCATCACTCTTGAAAGCCGTGTTAGCAAACGTAACGCTTTCTAACTGTGCGCCTTCTAAAAGATGCACCCACAGCCACAGGTTGATGCCGCCACACACCTCAAGACATGGGCCTTGGTACCGCTCCCCCAAAGAGGTGTCACGAGCCATATCGTGGCCCACAAGCTCCACGGCCTCTTCAAAGCCGGGGCTGTCCTCCCGCATCCGTAGCAGCTGGTCCACAGCAGGAGTGTGTGGTCCCTTGCCTGCTAAAACGCCTCGTACATAGGCTGACCGTGTACTGAGAGTCTCGTGCAATTGGTAGTGCCTCAGCGTATGCTCCATGGTGCGTGCGTGTCTCCCAAAGTTGCCATTGATTTCCCACCGCTTCACATTGCTCAAAAGTCCAGGTGCGCCGGGGATCGTATCGTGCGGAGGCCTCTTGAGTGTGTTGACAGTGAGGTCTTGGACGTGCGGTATACTCACCTCCTCTAGGCTACCAATGCCCTCCTCTCCTGACGCTATCGCCAGCTTCTGGAGCCGGCTCGTTGTGTGTTCTGACAGAAACGTCATTCGTCTGCACTCGAGCATTGGAAGACACAGGCTCGACAAGTTGGGCAGCGCATCCAGCACTGTGTCAAGTACCTGTCTAAGCCGTAAGATGTTTCGCAGATCCCACCGAGACATCTGCTTGTAAGGATCCACGTCTCCAGAATCCAGGTAGCTGTATGAGGCGATCTCCTCGATGTACGCGAGGAAGAGCGGTGGCCTTCCGGCTTTGATCTGCTTGTAGATGTCTTCGAAGAAGCGAAGGATCCGCGGCCACGATGATAGCATCGATGTGCCATTCATGCGTGTCAAGTACACAAAGAACGGGTCGTCGAGCTTCTCGCATACCACGATCCGCCGGTAGAGTCGAATCTTGCACGGACGCTCGAAGCGCTTCGCAGAGAGCAGCAGCGAGAACACGTCGCCCTGAGGGACGTAACTGAGCACATCCACAAGCACCTCGTCCGGGAGACTCTCCAACGATACTCTGTGCCGCTTTTGAGGCAGCGAACTGAGCTCAGCGGGCCGCTTGGGCATTGTGTAGTGGTCGATGATGTTGGTGATGGCTGTGGCTTTTTCAATCGCGTCATGTCCAGATTCACCCGCACACCACGGCGCTCAGCCAACGGCCACAGTACTCCCAAGGCTCCCTCTGCAAAGAGGCAACGAGCCAGGTGATGGGCCTGGTAAAGCATCAGCTGGTGAGTCACTACGCCACTCCAAATACAAAGCCAGCAGGAGCAGCCCCGGACCGCAAGCTCCCCCACAGACCTCAGACAGAGCGGCTAACCCTGCCTGCCACTCCTTCGCTTTATCTACTGGTGGAGACCCCCAGCTCGCTTTAGGCCTCGCTATAGTTAGCCATACAGGGTTCATTGCTGAAGTGTCTGAGACCTCAGCCGGGCCGGTTGCCGGGGCAACCTCGAAAATATTTGTTAGCTTATCGAAGTTATAATTAGCACTGTTTGCATCGCACCTTCCCCTTCGGCAACGCTTCTCTGGAATGTGGCTGTGTGTTGATGTTAAGACCTAAGATAGATGAAGTGGTTTTTAGCAAGTTGTCCTCTAGCGAGTCTGCACGGGCTAAATCTCTAACCGAAAGCGAGCCAACGGTGAACATGTCAATGTCTCGACCCTTGATGCGCACAAATGGCGAGAAAAATTCCCACGCTGAGCGTAGAGGTGGGAGGGCCTCGCTGACTAGAGGTGAACACCCTTAGAGTTAAGCTCGGCGGGGCTTGCTAGGGAGTGTGACCTAATCCACGGCCTGGGCCCGCCAATCAGCTCGGGCCAGAAGCCTCCACTTTGTGCCTTTGTACCTGTTTCGTAGATATCCAGTGCATTCTGCTGTAAGACTTGGCGGATTGGCTGTTTACGCTAGCGGGCACAATCTGGCAATGCGTAGATACGGGCGCTCCACATCCCGGGAATGGTGGCATACCCCCCGCCTTATTCGGTAGAAAATTGTCTTCAAATGGGTACAATGCGGTCGTATAAGCAGCGGTGCCACAGCAAGAGCCTACAAGTGTCCGCCCTTCACAGCTAGGGCCGTAGCCTTCCTGCCCTCTTCTGGTCCCTTCTGGGATGCTCATGCAAAGATAGTACAACCAGCCGGAGATTAGCATGGCGTGGCTGTAGAGCATACCGGTGCCATCTTGCACCTCCTTGAGCCTCTGCCATTGATGTCCGGGTGGGCCCGGGCTAGGCTGTGTGCCTTTGTGTCAGCTTCGCCTTCTCGGAGTTTCCCAGGTCGCGAACATAGCCCAGTGCGCTCCCGCCCACGTTTCCCTACAGATTGTTGTCCCACGTGTGTCATTACTGAAGCCCCGGCCTCGATCTGCATTGTGTGGAAGCCCACTGGCACAAGGTTTATAATTAGCTTTAACATCCGGGGCGGCTTGACCCACATGGGCCTGCCAATTTAGGCAAGCCCGGAGTTGTACACACGCCTTTATAAGTGTGGCATACCCCCCTCCTCCACCTAATTCAAACCCACCTTAACGAAAGCTACACAGTGCTGAACCGTTTGGTGTCACGCATATCTGCCCACTGGACCGCCTCAGTAACGCCGCTGTTCGCCTGCATCTGCACTGCTCACATCTAGTCTGGCCTTTTTCCGAGACGTGCCATATATTATATAACGTGGAGTCCCCAAATAAGACCCAACGCTTATCAGCCATGACTGACAACTTCCAGCTTGACGAAAAGTTTGCAGAGTTTGAGCACCTCGCTGCTCTCAAGAGAGACTCGGACCTCGCCATGAGAGAGGCGCTACGATCCAAGAAGGACGAGCTCAAGAGCTACAACAGACTGCTTAGACTTTACGGAGCAGAGTCCCCTAACCTGCAACCAAAGGGCTCTTTCAATGCAGAGAGATCTGCCACTCCAGTGGCGATGAACAGAGTGATGGAGATGAGACACAATTTGAGTGTGGAGAACAAAATCCTCAGCTTCTTCATCTTTGTGGCGTCTGTGTTCCTCCTGTTCCAGTTCTCCATCATCGCCATCATCAAGTTCGACCTCGAGCTGCCGTCGCTCAACTTCATCGACTACGAGGTGTTCTTCCACTACGCATACCTCGCGGTGCTCGTGCTGGGCAAGTGTCTCACCTACCTCTTCATGTTCACTTTTTTTTCCAGAATCTACATTGGTGTGAAGGTCTTCAAGAGGGTCGTTAACACCAATGTGCTGCTCAAGCTCATCAACTTGCAGTTTATGGGATTCCTGTCGTCGTCGCTGGTGACTCTCGCCATCATTGCCTTTGACGTGGTTGTCAAAAGCACTCTCACCCGCCTCGAGATTGTGGAGGAGATGGACACGCACCATTTTAACCACTTGCTCCAGGGCTTCAAGACTGTGACTGCCTACCTCGACATGGTGTTCTACTCCACCGTCGTTGTCGGCATGCTTCTGTGGAGTGTCAGACAGCTCGCCAAGATGTTTGCCTCCAACAGCCCTGTGAGACTCGAGGATGACGAGAATTAGACCACGGCGCTACGACTTTACGATAGATAACGAATGCACTTGACGACTCCAGTAGGCAATTCCACCGCAAGACCGCAATGGGCGTAAGCAGTCCCAGCAATGGCTGCAATTGCAAGCTTCAATTGTAAGCTTAAATTGTGAGCCTCGATTGTGAGCCTCGATTGTAAGCCTGAATTTGGGATTCGATTGTAAGCCTCAATCGCTGCTTCAGCGTTAGGCCTTCAATGGCTGCCCCTGGATTTGGCACTGGCTCATCATTGTAGCCATCCGCGAAGGTAGCAACTACCATGACATCGCTCTTCCTGTTGACCTTCAACTGCGCCAAGCTGGACCAGCTAGGAGCACTCAGCGGCAAGCTGGAGAGCGTGCTCCCATCGCAGTGTCCGGACCTGCTTGTTTTCGGGTTCCAGGAGCTTGTGCCTGTGTTGGAGTCAACATCCTTCAGCACAGTGGAGGCCTACCTCGGCAAGCTAGAGGCCCAGATCCAGGAGGAGCTGGCTAAGCACTATGGCCAGTCTCTCACACTTCATGCCCAGCACCACCTCGGAGCTATTGGGACCTTTGTACTGAGTCCGCACGCTAACAGTGTGGAGAACGTGGCGCTGGCCGCTGCGTCTTGCGGTCTCCTCTACTCCAGCCTCAAGGGTGCCGTGGGAGTAAGGCTGCGGTACCGTGACGAGTACTACACCTTTGTGACTGCACACCTGAGTGCCAATGAGGGCTACGCAAGCCGCCGTAACGAGGACTACTGGCGGTTGGCGACGTCGATGGAGTTTGGAGACGGCTTTGCGGTACTAAAGCCAGAGGCCCACACCTTCTTCATGGGGGACCTCAACTACCGTGCAAGCCGCTACGACGAAACCGAGGCGTCTGGACTGGTGCAGAACGACGAGCTTGTGGGTGTACTGGAGAGCGGCAGCGCGTTTGTGGGGATGCGTGAGGCAGAGGTTGCCTTCAAGCCCACCTACAAGTACTTTGTAGGCACCAAGACGTACAACCGCAAGCGGACGCCCTCGTGGTGTGACCGGGTGCTCTTCCAGGCCTACAAGGAAGAGGATTTCACAGTACACTCGTACGACTCGCTGCCACAAGTTCAGACGTCGGACCATGAGCCGGTGAGCCTCAGCCTAGAGGTACGGGGCAAGCCAATCAGCGTGGTGAGCGAGGAGGGCCTCCTAGCCTCCGGCAGAGACATGAGGCCATCTCCAGCAGCTCAGTACGCCAACCAGCTGAGAGTTTGTGGTGACGCGGCAGTAGCGGCGGCTCTGTACTGTGGCACTACGCGGAACGGACGTATAGCACTGGGGGTGCTACTGGTGGTTGTGGCAACGTGGTGGCTACAGTAGCGATGAGTATGAACGTTCAGGAATATTAACAATGGCCTGTAGTGCACCCATACGGGGGTCTAGTTTTGTGGTCGTCAGGTCGTAGCTTGAGCTTAGAGCTCCTTGAAGGCGTCTCTGCCGAAGAAGGCAATCTTGAACCAGTCCGCCATGACTTTGAATCTGGATCTCCAGGAGAGGATCATGCCCAGGTAGAGCACTCTCCAGATGTAGAAGGTGATGACACCACCGCCCGAGTAGAGCGACTTCTTGCCGTAGGTGATGTTGGCTATGGCCTTCTCAGCACCGAGGTAGGCAAGAGCACCGAGGTGCACGTAGCTGAATGGCTTGAAGCCGTGCTCCTTGAAGAGCTCGGCAACGTTCTCGTTTCTGCCCTGCAACTGGCTGTGGAAGTGAGGGATTCTGCCCATCTTGTTGAACACTTTGCAAAGGTACTCAGCCTCCTGGTGGGCAACCTGTGCCGTTGGTGGCAGCTTGGCAAACGCGTTGTCACCAATGGCAAAGAAGTTGTTGGTACCCTCCACTCTGAGGTGCTCGTCCACAATCAGACCACGGTTGGCCTGGGCCTGCTCTGGGATCTTCTGGAACACGTCGGTGACAACCTTTCTTGGCTTGTTACCGGTGGCCCAGATGAGCATACCGTAAGGGATGTGGCTCTCCTCGACAGAGCCGTCCTCCTTCTTGGTCTTGGCAATGAGGAACTCTGGCTCCACCTTGGCGACGGCGGTTCTGGTCTTGAGGTCGATCGTGGTCTCTCTGAGCACCTTCTCGGCGAAGGAGGTGAGCTTGTTCTCGAACATCGAGAGCACCACTGGGAGAGCCTCAATCAGCACAATCTGAACCTCGTCCACGAGGTTAGGCATGAAGGTCTTGAGGTCGTGGTCGATGTAGTCCTGGAGCTCACCAGCGGTTTCCACACCGGTTGGACCACCACCAACAACGACAACGGTCAGGAGTCTCTTTCTCTCTGGGTCGCCCTTTGGCAGCAGGTTGGCCTTCTCCACAGCCTCAATGAAGTTGTGTCTGATGTTCTTGGAGTCTGGGATCTCCTTGAGGAAGTGGCCGTGCTCCTCGACACCTGGAATGCCAAAGGTGTTTGGCTCGGCACCGACAGCGGACACAAGGTAGTCGTACTTGATGTCGGCAATCTCGTTGGCCTTGAGGCCGACGTTGATGCCGACGCCCGAGGTGGTGTTGATGTTGGAGAAGGACTTGATGGTGACGGTGTTGGCGTCTGGGTTGATGGAGGTGGCCTCAGCCTCGTAGTACGTCACGTCACCCTTCTTCTTGTTGGCAAACGACACAACAGGCTCCATGATCGACTTCTCGTCAACGGTACCCACTGGGCACGATGGCAGCAGCGGAGTGAAGAGGAAGTAGTTTCTTGGCGAGATGATCACAACGTTGTACTTGGTGGAGTCAATGTGCTTGAGGAAGGAGATGGCACCCCAGCCGGAGCCAAGCACCACAATGGTTGGCTTGTCCGAGTCGTTTGGAGAGATCACTCTGGCAGCCTTTCTGAAGGAGGCCGAACCGGACACGGCAGAGCTGGTAGCCTCAGCTGGAACAGGCTTCGAGGAGGTGATGCCTCTCTGCAGAAGCAGCGAGGATCTGTTGAGGGACTGAGCCACAAGGGCCCTGCCGAGCTGGTTCGACGTTCTCTTGAGGAGAACTTTCTGTGTGGATCTGAGCATCGCAATTGGCCTCAATGTGATGAGCTTACTAGATCCGGTCTCGGTCGCACTTTATATACCGTAGGCCCCCACTGGATTTTTTGCAACTTTGATTGGCCCTGCCGGCGCCGTTTCTTTTTCGTGAATTTTTCGGGACTCGTCCGGAGTTTGGGACTGGCCTAAGCGGTAACACCTATTTGCACCGGCAGGCCTCGCTGGACCATTGGCGTCAAATTTGGCTCTACAGACCAAGAGGCACTGGCCAATTGGTAGCCATTGATGGGTTCGTGCCACTAAACGATACGCGAGTCGCACCTCGGCTCGACAAGTTAGCTTACAGTTCCCGACACCGGTCCCAGCGAGAGACCTACGAGCTCTTAGGATGGAAAACAAGGATCCGAAAACAACGCGGCAGTGGCCGTATTCTACTTACGCTTTCTGTGCTGATAGGGGGACGCACAGCCTTGCATACACTTCCTGGGGACTGGCGTCGCTCTTAAGGCCGTAGTGCGCCAAAGCACCTTAGGGTCCCGGTTTCGGGATAGCCGACATCGCAGACCTCTGTGTAGTAACACTGTTGTTCCTCTGCGGAGTTCCCGGGTCTGGGGCAGGTGAGTGAACCGAGCTCTGACCGACTCATCAAGGATGCCTGCTACTAGCTCCTTTACCAGGCTGGCACCTACGCCAGCTCCCACACAGGCCCTCACCATGGCGTTAAGAACACGTCTGTGGGGATGCAGTGACTCTGCCCTCTGTCCTTTTGGTGGAGTCCGGGGAAGGGATGGCGGGGTGCCGAGCTGGGCCAATCACAGCGCACCTTATGCAAACGACCGCACTCGCACCCAAGAGTTGACACCAGTCGTTGTAGAGCTGGCGGATGCTCTGGCCAGTACAGTCTTGACCCCCTGTGTGACTGATACCCCGCAATGCCACTACTCCAGCCTTAAGGACGTGTACCACCTTCAAACGCGCTTCAACCCTTGACCCTTTTGTGTCGTGTGGTATGCGACTGAGTCAAAACGCCATGGGAGTCATATGTGGGACGGCTGCCACGGCAACCACAACACAACCCGTTCCTACAGGCCCTGATCTGCACAGAACCGTTTCCTATACTCCCGCTATATGCCAAACTCTCACGGCCAATAGTTTCTTTTTCCTCAGGTCTAGGGGATGAGGTATTTACGAATTTTCCGTGGGGGTCTCGAGCGGTCAGGACACACCCTGGATTTTTTTGACACATAGATGCCAAAATCTATTCCCAAAGTCGCTATATAAGACCCTGCTTCTTCAGGTCGTTGTAGACCTTCGCGCTCATCACGTTACCGTCCTCGTCCTCAACCTCGATGGCATTCTCCTTTTCTGCGTCTCTGAGCTTTTGCTCCTTCTTCAGTTTTTCGTGCAATCTTTGCGCATCACTGATCTTCACAATGTTTTTGTACTTTACAGGGTCGGTAATACCGAGACACTTGAGCCCATGGACGTGTCTAGCCTCCAAAAAGTGCTGATCAAAGGCCTTGCGTCCCCGGTACGTTTCGTTACTGCAAATCTCGCAATCGTACGTGATGTCAAGACCATGGAGCTTGTAAAGCCAAGTGGGGATCGGATTCCCGTCCGCATCTAGCGGCTCGGTAGACTTCATCATCTTTGTCACCCCATTCTCAGCCTCCCCCTTCTCGTCACTGCTGGAGTCGCTATCGAGCATCTCCTCTTCCTCCTCCATTCTGTATATGTCGCCTAGTCGTTCGCTGTTCACCACCTTTTTGTTGCTCGTGTTCACCTTGGTTTGATTGAACTCCTTCTCTACACACTTCACCAGCTTCGGAATCATAAACTCCAGAAGCTTGTTGTTGTCTTTAGGGGACTGTGGTGCTCCTGTGCTCAACTTCTCAGCGTTCTTCATGTGCTTCTTTCCTGTAAGGTGTGCATCGAACACTGTCTGTTTTGCAAAAGTCTTGTTACACGCTGTGCAAAAAAGAGGGTCCGGATCGGTATCAGCGGTACTTTGGAATTCAGTCTTGATCTGGGCTATAAGCGAGTCGACGTCAAAGAGAGGTTTCACGCGCCTTATGTAGCCTGTAAGATATCCTGAGAGATTATTCAAGTATGTCGAGTATCTCTCGTCCTTCTTCGGAATATCCTGCAACTGAAATTTGTCTAGGACACTCAAGTACTGGAAGTAATTGAGCTTCTCTTCCGACAGGTTGAGCCATTCCTCATGGAGTGTGATGAGGTCCATGCTCTCGCCGAAATGCTCTTCCCCCGAGAACAGTGACTCCATCTCAATACTACTTCCAATGTCACTCAAGATATTGCGTCCCGAAGACTTCATCTTGTAGAGATCATACAATCCAAGAATGAAACCCTCATTGCCTATCTCTCGAGCTGTTATCTTTGCTAGATTCTCATCGAATGACTTCAACTCATAGGTCTTGTCCTCGATATCTTTCAAGTCTTCTCTGCTGACAGGGGAGACATTGGCCTTTAACCGCTTGTAACGCTCCAGAAACAGGCCAATCTCATGCTGTTGCAGCAGCACCTGCCTCGTTGATCTTCGCTTGCGTACGTGCAATGCTGAGTCTCTGTCCTCAAGGAAGTGAGGCGACACCTCCGGGTTACGCGCAATGCGGTCCGTGATGGCTCTCTCGATGGTCTCGAGCTCTTCGAGAACGGATCGTTGAAGCTCCAGCGACATTTGCGGATCGGCAAACCAGATGTAGGTGATTCAAAGCGATTAGTCACACGGGCAAAAGACGACCTGCCCGATGTCGTGAACCTGAAATATGAATGCAAGTGCTTTGAAAGCCGTAGGCGAGTTCTACCTCTTCTTGATATTTTTCGCGCCACTTACATGATGACTACACTAACATAAGGTAAATGACCCTCGTCAAGGTTTGCGGTCTACGAGACTCTGAGTCTGCAGCTGTGGCTCTGGATGCTGGGGCCGATCTTTTGGGGATGATCATGGTTCCAGGCAGAGCCCGTACGTGCCCTCCAGAAGCTGCCAAAGAGATTACACAACTGTGCCACTCACGGCAGAGGATGAGCTCACGAGAGCTTCTGCAACAAGTGGAGGCTGAAAGGTGGCCACTGAGTGCATACGAGCTTATCAAGTCTCATGGTCCCTTCTCTGTGGGTGTCTTCCGGAACCAGAGCGTGGCTGATATCAACACCGCCGTTGAGGACTTGGGACTGGACTTTGTTCAACTACATGGCAGCGAGCCACGAGATGAGTACATCAAACAGATTTCCGTACCTGTCATCGCCCGTTACGTTCCTGACGATAAGGAAATGCATAGAGTTAACGAGCCGCACAGACAGCTGCTGGCATTGTTTGACGGTGAGGCGGGTGGCGAGGGAAAGACTCTTGACTGGGAAGCTCTGGGTCAATGGAGCTCTGAAGCAGGCACTAGCATCATGCTAGCAGGAGGCCTCACACCTGAGAATGTTGCACAGGCTGGTCAGACACCAGGCGTGATTGGTGTAGACGTCTCTGGCGGAGTGGAGACGAATGGGGTCAAAGACCACGAAAAGATTCGGCGGTTTGTGGCGAATGCTCTTAGTCTCAGTGCATAGAGAGACTGAAGGGCCAAGAGTGATAGAAATGGAATGTGCATAGGGCTGTGCTACAGCAGCGGATCTTACAGCTACGATAGTAGATCAAGCGGAGTCAGTCCGATTTAAAGTATATTCTTGTAACTATAGTGAGCATCACATAACTAACCCTGGAAAAGAGTTGGATCCCAGGTGGCTGAATTCTCGTAAGACTCAGGTTTGTCGAGCAGAGCGGCATCCTCAGCGTCCAGCTCCACGTGGTCAAGAACCACATAGTTCTGCTTGATTCTGTCAGGCTTGACTGACTTAGCAATTGGGATGAAGCCCTGGTCGTAAGACCATCTCAAAAGGATTTCTGCTGGGCTCTTTTTGTGCTTCTCTGCGATTGACACAAGCTCTGGCTCATCGAGCTTCTTCCCCTGAGTCAATGGCGAGTAGGCCTCGAGGTAGTAATTGTGCTTCTTTGCGTTTTCCTGGAGATCCTTGCGAGGGATCCATGGGCTGAGTTCGACCTGGTTCACTACCGGCTTGACTCTGAGCTTATCCCAGGCATAGAGTTCCTCCATGTGGTGCACTCCGAAGTTAGACACACCAATTGACTTGAACTTGCCCGCCTCTGCGTATTCCTGTAGAATGTTGTAAGCCAAGAGTCTCGTTTCCTTGTTTGGGTATGGCGAGTGCAGAAGGTAGAGATCAATGTAACCAATCTGGTCCTTAACAGTCTGGTACGACTTCTCCACTGAGGCAGCGACCTCGTCATGCGAGGCCGGCTCTGTCAAGAACAGCTTGGAGGTGTAGAAAATGTCCTCTCTCTTCACAGATGGAGTGTCTTTGAGGAATTGAGCAATGGCATCAGCAGTCTCCTTCTCGTTGTGGTAGTACTGCGCACTGTCCAAGTGTCTGTATCCGATCTTGAGAGCCTCGTATACAATCTTGAATGTCTCCTCAGGAGGAGTTTGGTAGACACCGAACCCAGTAACTGGGATCTTCTTGCCGTTGTTAAAAGTGAGTCTGGAGTCTTTGTTAAGAGCCATGTTGTAGTTGAATTGCTATGAGAAGAAGCACCCAATGCAGCGGGGAGTCCACTCTTATATAGACTTTCTCATCGAGGCGTACTGACTAATTGCCCTCTACGAATGATAGTGTACTTTGCACATACAATTGATAGCTTACAGTTGATCCCTGTGAGTGCCTATCAAAAGTTAGGCGCATTACTAAAATACCAATAGGCAACTGCGCCCGCGGAGTTGATCATTAACTCCGAACAATTATATGGGCGGCAACCATAGTTCGGAAATTACGGGAAACTACCGAGATGGCCTTTATGAGGCTCATAGCAACACTAAATGAACGATTTATCCAAAGGAATATATCGATTCGACCAGCTCATCGTCAAGTCTATGTGTGATCACGTGCCGTGGCGAGTTGGTGTTTAGGTGTTTTCCGGCGAATCGTCGATGCGTTCGTTGGTCTGAAAAAAGCACCGCTCCCTCTCGTTGCTATCTCTATTGACAATGGCTTACACCACCAGACAGATTGGAGCTAAGAACTCCCTTGACTACAAGGTGTTCGTGGAGAAGGACGGCAAGCCTGTGTCGCCTTTCCACGACATCCCACTCTACGCTGACGAGTCGAAGCAGATTCTCAACATGGTTGTGGAGATTCCACGTTGGTCCAACGCCAAGCTCGAGATCTCCAAGGAGCTCGAGCTCAACCCAATCATCCAGGACACCAAGAAGGGCAAGCTCAGATTTGTCAGAAACGTGTTCCCACACCACGGTTACATCCACAACTACGGTGCCTTCCCACAGACATGGGAGGACCCTAACCAGACTCACCCAGAGACCAAGGCCAAGGGTGACAACGATCCTCTTGACGTCTGTGAGATTGGTGAGGCCGTTGGCTACACCGGCCAGGTGAAGCAGGTCAAGGTGCTCGGTGTCATGGCCCTTCTTGACGAGGGCGAGACCGACTGGAAGGTCATTGTCATTGACGTCAACGACCCATTGGCTCCTAAGCTCAACGACATTGAGGACGTGGAGCGTCACCTTCCTGGTCTTCTCAGAGCCACCAACGAGTGGTTCAGAGTTTACAAGATCCCTGACGGAAAGCCAGAGAACCAGTTTGCCTTCTCCGGTGAGGCCAAGAACAAGAAGTACGCCGAGGAGGTTGTCAGAGAGTGTGCTGAGGCTTGGGAGAAGCTCATCCAGGGTAAGACTGACCCAGATGGCATTGCCCTCACCAACACCACTCTGTCTGAGACTGCCTCTTACGACGCTGCTGCTGTCGAGAAGGTTCCAGCTGGCGAGGACCTCAAGGACGCCCCAATTGACAAGTCCATTGACAAGTGGTTCTTCATCTCTGGTGCCTCTGCTTAGGAGCAATACACATAACAGTGTTGAGCGTAGAAGTAGGTCTAGACGCACCGTGAGTATGCGTTTTTGAAATTGAACCCGCAAGTTGGATGTCTCATGTAAACGGCTAGAGAGGAGATGCGGTTAAGGCTTCATCACTGGATTGGAGCATAAATCAAAAAAAAACTCCCCAGAGATACGGTGTGGTTTCATATTTACATTCTCAGTTGTGCGAAATGTGTCAGAGCTCTGCCGGCACAACGCAAAAGTGCCGTAGAGCCAGCCGAAAACCTCTCAAAGATTGATAGACACCTCTTGATAGCTATGCCCAAATTGCAGCGAGCTTGAGCACGTGTGTGGCGCCAGGCGCCATTTAGAGCGCCCGTGTGGTGTGCGGGTGTATGCGATGAGCGGGTGTAACCCACTGCAACCGCGGGCAACTTTTCACGCATTATCTTAGAACCACACTAGAGATAGATGCAGCACTACCGGGACTACTCGAGTCCCGTAGTGATAGACCTCACTGCGGTGAGCTCAGGAGAGGAATCCGAGGATGACGTGGTGATTACGAACGTTCAGCAGGTGGCGAGACCACGTGTGGTGGCACCACAGGCCACAACACAGGGCGTGCCCCACCACGGCCCCAAGATGGAGCCGAGAGCGGTGAAGGCAGAGGCAGCCCATGCCCAGGGACAGTATGAAGAAGATCCGGAGGCTCCGGGGCCCCAGGAGGCCCATTCATATGCACAGCCACAGGGAGAGGCGCACGAGCCACAGCATGCGCCACAGCAGCCAGAGGCTCAGCATCCACTCCCACAGAAGCGCAGACAGCCCGAGCCGACCCACGCGGGCGTGGAGGTGAACGGGCACACGTACAGCAATCTGGCGGAGCTGGAGTACCGGGAGGAGGAGCTCAGACGACGGGTGCACAAGTACGACCAGGCACTACGGGTGCTGCGGACCAAGATGGCGTCGAAGTCGCAGGAGCACATTGTGGGCCTCAAGACGAAGCGGGACCAGCTCTTGCGGATGGGGATCCCGCGTACCAACAGCCGGATCGTGGAGCTGGAGGAGGAGATGCAGCGGGCGTCGTCGGAGAATCGCAAGTATGCCCAGAGGAAGCAGGAGTGGAGTGAGAGCCTGAAGCGCAGTACGCACAAGCTGGCGATGTTCCTGAACAAAGACAAGCCAGAGGCTTTGGGCCCGCTGACGGCGGCTCACAACAGGCAGATGGCGGAGGAGAGGGAGCGGGAGAGGCGGCGGCAATTGATAAACCAGGAGAGGATGAGGGCGGCGGCGGAGCAGCGGAGGCTGAAGGCGGAGGCGGAGGCCGATCACGAGTGGCCCTACGTAGTTGAGGACGGGCCGAAGCAGGAGGAGGAGCCCTACCACATGCGGTATCTTCACGAGATGGAGGCCCGGCGGTCGTTTGTACCCAGTGCCAATCCGTACGCGACGGGGATGTCTGCGGACGACGTGGCCAACATGCTGGCGAGCTTCAAGAAGCAGGAGGAGGCTGTGGACGGCGAGGCCAATACGCCCGAGGAGCTCACCGTCAACCTGCTGAAGCACCAGCGGCTGGGGCTGCGGTGGCTGGAGACTGCGGAGGAGGACAAGAACCGGCGGGGCGGGATCCTCGCCGACGCGATGGGGCTCGGCAAAACGGTGCAGGTGATTGCGCTGATGATGGCACGCCGTGGCGAGGAGCACAGGACCAACCTCGTGGTGGCGCCGGTGTCGCTGATGAGCCAGTGGCAGGCGGAGATTGAAACCAAGGTGAGGGAGACGACTGGTGTGCGGGTGTTGATCTACCACAGCGTCAAGCGCGCAATGACGTGGGACGAGATGAGCCGGTACGACGTGGTGCTGACGTCGTACGGCACGCTGTCGTCGGAGCTCAACAAGCACTGCAAAGTGCTGGGGGAGCAGGTTGTGCTGAAGGAGCCGCCGATGCTCAACAGGGTCAACCAGCTCAAGGAGGGCCGTGGCTACGTCTCGCCCTTCTTCAGCGAGGGGGCCTGCTTCCTCCGCGTGGTGCTGGACGAGTCCCAGGCCATCAAGAACAAGCTGACCCGGGCAGCAGTGGCCACCTCAACGCTGGAGGCGACGCACCGGTGGTGTCTCTCAGGAACTCCGATGCAGAACAGTGTGGAGGAGCTCTACCCGCTACTGCGGTTTCTGCGGATCCGGCCGTACTGTATCGAGCACCGGTTCAAGATGGACATTGCGAGGCCGCTGGATGTCCGCAACAAGCACTTTAGCGAGGAGTCCAACAGGAACGCCATCCGGAAGCTGCGGGTGCTGTTGCGAGGGGTGATGCTGAGACGGGAGAAGGACTCGACGATCGACGGGAAGCCGATCCTGGAGCTGCCCGACAAGACGGTGGCGGTCCGGAGCATCCGGCTCGAGACCAACGCCAACGAGAAGAGCTTCTACGACTCGATTGAGGCGAGCGCCCGGCTCAAGGTGGAGCGGCTGCTGGGAGAGAACGGCAAGATCGCCAAGGGCGACTACTCGTACATCTTCACGCTGCTTCTGCGGCTGCGCCAGGCGTGTCTCCACTCTGAGCTCGTGAGAATCGGCGACCGCCGCAAGGGAGTGCTCTACGACGACGACGGCAACGTGATTGCGACCGCCACCGTCGAGGCGATGTGTGCCAATGCCGACCGGCTGGCGGAGGAGGTTGTACGGCGGATCAACGCGGCCCAGGAGCAGGGCGTCACGTGCCCGATCTGCCTCGACACCATCGACGACGAGCACCTCGTGCTCTTCACGCCGTGCGGCCACCCGATCTGCCGCGAGTGCTGTGGCGAGTTCTTTGAGAACTTCCAGGAGGGGGGCGAAGGTGTGCGGGTGTCGAGCTGCACAACGTGCCGGCTGCGGGTCAAGGAGAACGAGGTTGTGGAGTGGGGAGTGCTGAATAAGCACGTGAACCAGCGCCAGTCGGTGGAGATGGTGAAGCTTGCGCACGAGGCCAAGGCGCGCGAGGCCCGTAGCATGAACGACGAGATGAATGCGCTCCAGGTGGAGAAGCTGGAGCTGTCGCCCAAGATTGCGTCGCTGGTGGAGCTTTTGCGGGAGATCTGGGGCCGGGCCCCGCAAGACAAGGTGATTGTCTTTTCGCACTTCACCTCCTTCTTCACGATCCTCTCCAAGTTCCTCGACAAGATGGGCATCAGGGCACTGCACTATGTGGGGTCGATGGACCCGGTGTCGCGGAACCTGGCGGTGAAGGAGTTCTACGCGGACCCCTCGTGCCAGCTGATGCTCATCTCCCTCAAGGCGGGCAACTCCGGGCTGACGCTCACGTGTGCCAACCACGTTGTCATCATGGACCCGTTCTGGAACCCGTACGTGGAGCTCCAGGCGCAGGACCGGTGCCACCGCATTGGCCAGGAGAAGCCCGTCACGGTGTACCGGATGCTGATTGAGGGAACGGTGGAGGACCGCATCCTGGAACTGCAAAAGAGGAAGCAGGAGGTGATTGAGAGTGCGCTGGACCCTAGCGGGATGAAGGAGGCGTCGAGGCTCACACGCGAGGACCTCGTCAACCTGTTTGGGATGCGCTAGCTACAGGGGCTTGGGACCACGCTGGCCGTGCTCTACAGGCGTTTGCAATTCGTGGGCGATTGTAGATCAGTCCTCGGCAATGAGAGCCATGATCATTCTGTAGAGGTAGTAGAAGAAGAGGAAGAGGTGCAAGCCCAGCTTGATGAAGCTCTCCTTCTTCTGCTTGTTGAGCGTTCTGAAGATCTCGGTGGCATCCAGCAGGTGGTTCTTGTTGAGGATCTTGTTGGCGTTGTACGCCACGAGCGGCGCATTGAGCACCAGCGTGAACCAGTGGCCCGTGAGCAGGAAGCACGTTGTGAGGAAGGCGTGCAAGCCCGCCTCCGGCACAATGTAGTTGTTGAGCTTGTTACACAGCTCCACCGGGTTGATGTAGTCGCACTCCAGGTCCGAGTACATGATTGTGAAGAAGACCTGCAAGAAGAGGTTGATGGCGTTGAGCACCACGGCGAAGATGAAGAGCGCAGAGTCTCCGGACATGGCGGTGTTGATTAGTTTGCGGGAGTGATAACGACAAACTTTTTCGCAAAGGGCGACTCGTGCAGCGGTGGCGAAATCGCACACGCCAGCCACTGGGCCTGCGCAGATGCCACAATCCCACCACTAGCCACCAATGTCGCTCCCCAAGGTTGTCGTGTTTGATCTGGACTACACGCTGTGGCCGTGCTGGTGCGACACGCACATCTCGCCGCCGCTCAGGCCCACCAGCCACCACGCCGTTGTCGACAAGTATGGCTACACCCTCTCCTTCTACAAGGACGTGCCCGAGATTCTGAGCCAGTTGAAAAGGCAGGGAGTGCTTGTGGTGGCGGCCTCTCGGACAAGTGCCCCGGCGGTGGCCCGGAAGCTGCTGAGGCTCTTGCACGTGGATGGCGAGCCGGCGCTAGGGCTCTTTGACCATCTCGAGTGGGGCACCTTCTCCAAGCGCAACCACATCGCCAGGGCTCTGGAGCACCTGGGCGGAGAGATTGAGCCGGACCAGGTTGTGCTGTTTGACGACGAGCTCCGCAACAGGGACGTGGAGACTCTGGGAGTGCACTTTGTTCACGTTCCGACGGAGGAGCACGGTCTGACGCTTTCAGTGTTTGAGCGGGGGCTCGAGGGCTTTCGCCAGAGACGGGCTGGGCTGGAGGCTGAGTAGAGGTGGTGGAACAATAGAGGCGATAGACAATGGGACCCAGTCGAGACTCGGAGAGCCAGTGGAGAGCCAGTGGAGAGCCAGTAGAGAGTCAATAAAAGCCGGTAGGGGAGGCAGACACCCAGTAGAGAGCCAATCGGGACCCAGTTGATTCTAGTGACCCAGTTGATTCTAGTGACCCGGAATTTTAGTCGAGATCCAGTTGTAGAGGCAGTGAAGATCCAGCGGAGGTTTTTAACAAGAGGAGGGGCTGGAGGTAAGGCAGTCCAAACAACGGTAGTTGAGACAGTACGGGCAAGATAGAGACACTCAAGGCAGATACAATAGAGACACTTGAGGCAGTTACAAAGAGACTGCGGACACATTCAGACTGCGGAATTGAGACTGCGAGATTGTAGATAGTGGCAGGGGCAATGGCATTAGGGCCAAGCAGGAACAACTGGTGCAAGTGACAGGGAGCAGCCCAGAGAGCCAGTAGACTCTAGGCCCGGCCAGTGGACACTGCGGTGACGATACAGATAAGACAGATAAGACACAGTTAATAGATTAGAGCAAACTCACGCCTTCTCAGCCTCCTCGACGAGCGACTTGACGCTGGCCACGTCCTGCTGGTCCAGCGGCTTCTCCAGCGGCTTCTCCTCTGGCTTCTCCACTGGCTTCTCCAATGGCTCCTGGGACTTGTCCTCCGGCTTGTCGCTCTCAGTGAGGTGCGGGAACGTCTTGTAAATGAGGTAGCCTGCGATGGCGGCGGCAACAGCACCGAAGCCCAGCGCTCTTCTCGATACACGGGCCATTGTGGATAGCGTAGTTGGTTGGGAGTGGTGAAGTTTATGACTCCACTCTTGGTGCTCCAACCTGCCGCTTTTGGAGTGCGATAGCGGAAAATTGCACCGGCTTCGCGTCGCGTTGTTTACCTGCTCAAACTGTCAGCCTGAGCCGGTGATGGACAGGGACGCCAGACGGGAGTTCCGCAAGCGGGGAGCCGCTAACCGGACGCTCACCACGGACGATGTGGCGTTCGACGTGCCCTTTGGGCCTCCAGTCTCTCCAGATCGCTTCACCGATCCGGCGATACCCCACACACCTAGGGAGAGAATAGGCCATCTCGAGCCCCAGAGCGAGTCCAACATCTCGCTCGTCTCCTCCAAGCCCACGCCGCAGAAGCGCAGGGCCAGGGAGGCCAGCAGGGAGGCCAGCAGAGCGGTAAGTAAGGAGGCCAGCAGAGCGGTAAGTAAGGAGGCCAGCAGGGAGGCCAGCAGGCCCAGCAGGCCCAGGGAGTCCAGCAAACCAGCCAAGGCCAGGAGAGCTAGCAGGCCCCGAGCCCCCAAGAGACGCAGGGAGGCCAGCAGAGAGGCCAGGGCTAGTGAGGCCAGTACGGACTCGGAGGTTGCCGTGGAGTATGACGAAGAGGACGACCAGGACGTGGTGCAAGTCTCGAGGCTCCCTACCACGAGCTCTAGGCTCACAGCAATAGACGTGGTACTGCACATGCTGAGGATCTACACACCGCAGAGCAGCACCTTCGAGGCGTTTGCGAGCATCTCCGAGACGGCGCTGGAGGAGATTCTCGATCTCAACCTCGTCAACAACCACTACGTCTACGAGCTGCGGGACCTCAAAAGCACCAAGCAGGGCCTACGGGAGGACATTCTGGTGAAGCGCAAGGCCGTCCAGGAGCAGATGGCCAAGCTGGAGAAAGTGAGGGCAGACTACAACAGAGTGAGACAGCTGGCGGCCCAGAAGTGGCGCATCGCCAGCAAGCTGAAGAAGACTGGAGAGGTGAAGCCCGTGAGGGCTCTGGAGCTGCTGGATAGGCTGCAGAACGTACTGGACCCCAATTGGGCTCTGGTGGATAGGCTGAGGGCTGTGAACGAGCAGCTCTACACGCTGGATGCGAAGCTGGCAGAGGCGTAAACTGACGAATCGATGAAATTGAGTATTGTAAACTACACGTTAGGTCCAATTGTCGTTAAAGGGTCATAACCTCGAGCTCCTCAAGGCTCCTGGGCACATCGTCCACACTCTCAAGCGTATAGTTGTGGCTTTCTCCCCCCGGGTGATCAAAGTCATCCACCTCTACACCGTCAAACACCATCTCTCGACACCCTTCAATCACAGCACGACCTGAAGGGACACCGGCCTTGATCCTCAGTAGCCTGGAGTCGTGGACTCGGAGCTGGTGGCACGTGACATCGACAACGCACCCGTCGCAATTGTAGAGAAAGACTGGGCCCTCAGCCTTCACTACAACGGCACAGTGTGAGAGCTCCCGCAGTGTACACGACGAGGCCGTCACGTGCACAATACAGTGGTGGAGACTGGTGAGGAGCACACTGGTGCCAGTAACGCTCACCATCTCATGGTGCTTGTCCTTAGCACTGGGCTCTACAGCAGCCTCAGCAAACTCACGTGGGGCCCGCTTGGGCTGCCTGGTCCTCTGAGTAAACCGTCTGGCCCTCGGAGCGGTCTCCTCGGCCTGGTCCAGCACTTTGTTGATGCTGGTGGTGTAGGAGAGCCTTTGGTATGGCGGTAGCAGGTGGGCCACTTCAGACACCTCGTGCTTGAGCTCGAGGGCCCGGGCCTTGTCGCTGCCCAACTCTGGCGTTAGTGAGGCTCGTGGAGAACGTACCCTTGAGTCTGCGAGCGACGTGCTCGTGGAACTGAGCCGGATCGAACTTGGACATGGCTTGTTTACTTCGCGCTATACGAGCCATAATTAGAGGAGAGATGAGTGGTGGGCAAAGGGTAGCCAGGCCAAAAGACGGATGGCGATAGGTTGTAGGCTATAGAAGAAGAGGTAGTAGGCTAGAGCGATGGTTGGCTAGAGAGCTAGAGAGATGGTGGGCTGAAAAAAGAGACTTGGATCGTACCACGGATCGGACGCTTGATCAACAGTGACGATAGGTGGAGCCACAGCGTAAAACTTGCTAGCCAGGCCCTTACATCTGGTCTGGATCACAGCCATTAAGCCCACACAGTTCCAGCCCTTCAGGCCACCCGGCTCATCGTGCCTTTCTAAACTCCACGAGGGATCCTTTTCTGGCCATCAACGCGTCGTATAGCGGTCGCGCACTTATCCTCCACCACAACATGGCCAAACTGCTCGAACTCGCACTGCACCCGCTGGAGCTCAAGGCTGCGATTCAGCTCAAGGCGTTCCGCCAGTCAGCCAAGAGAGACCCAGCGACGGAGTCCGCCAACCTCAGAAGATGCTACGAGCTGCTCTTCATCACGTCGCGGTCGTTTGCCTCGGTCATTGAGGAGCTCCACCCTGAGCTCCGCAACTGCGTGATGGTGTTCTACCTTGTGCTGAGAGCCCTGGACACCGTGGAGGATGACATGTCGATCGACAATGCCATCAAGGTGCCTCTCCTGCGTAGCTTTGACGAGAAGCTGCTGACGAAGGACTGGACGTTTGACGGTAACGCTCCCACTGAAAAGGACCGGTGCGTGCTTGTAGAGTTCGACAAGGTGCTGACGGAGTACCACATCCTCAAACCGGAGTACCAGCGGGTGATCCGCGGCATCACGAAGCTCATGGGCGACGGCATGGCGGACTACATTGAGAACGACGACTTCAACAAGAACGGAGTGGTGACGATCCACGACTACGACCTCTACTGCCACTACGTTGCCGGGCTCGTTGGTGACGGCCTCACAGAGCTCATTGTGCTCGCCAACTTTGGCGACAAGAGCCTCTACGAGGACAAGAGCCTGCTGGAGAGCATGGGGCTCTTCTTGCAGAAGACCAACATCATCCGGGACTACGAGGAGGACCAGCGTGACGGCCGTGGCTTCTGGCCCCGTGAGATCTGGGGGAACTACGCCAAGAGCCTGTCGGACTTCCTCAAGCCTGAGAACGAGGCCCAGGGTGTCTTCTGTATCTCGGAGCTTGTCGCCAACAGTCTGGACCACGCAGTGGACGTCCTCAAGTACCTGTCGCTGGTGGAGGAGCAGACCACCTTCAACTTCACTGCGATTCCTCAGGTGATGGCGATCGCCACGCTCGAGATGGTGTACCAGAACCCGAAAGTGCTCACACAGCACCTCAAGATCAGAAAGGGCACTGTGTGCCAGCTGATTCTGGAGGCCAGAACCATGCCAGGAGTGGTGCGCATCTTCACCGAGTACGTCCGCAAGATCCACCACAAGTCTGACCCGAATGATCCAAACTACCTGAGAATCGGCCAATGCTGTGGCAGAATCGAGCAGTTCATCGAGACAATGTACCCTAGACAGGAGAGCGGTACTGGTGCTGTCTCTGCTACACGCAAGCAGATCCTCCGTAGAAAGCCACTGGACGATGCCGTCGAGGCTGCCATTGCCCAGGAGCGCCTGGCCACAGACCTTGTGGTGGGGAGCACGTTGGCACTTCTGCTGGCGGCGGCATGGTTCATGATATAAGGACAAACTAATACAAGACCAATTCAATTGAAACGGATAGAGCTGTAGACGGCATTGAAACAGACCGGACCCTTCAATTGCAAATTACTGATAAATTGAATGCTGGTAATTGGTGATGTCTTTCGGCTTGGACATCTAAAGTGAAAAATTTCCTGTTCACCTCCGCACTGTTACTACTACAAAGCGAATGGTATAGTGTCATTACTCTAGGCGCCTCCCTCGTAGTGGTAGAACTTTTTGAAGATGAAGTTGATGAGGCAGTTTGTGTCAAACTTGGCCATTCCGTCAAACAGCGTGATCTGTGGCTTACCCTCAAATTGATACTCAAGCAATTGGTCAATGGTGAGCTGCTCCAGCGATCCATTAACAGCCACAGTTCCCGACTTGCACGAAATGGCAAAGACACCAGCCTCGTCACAGCTGAACATAAAGTCGATTTTGGGGAAGTTGAAGCCACCAAAGAAGGACGACCCTGAGGAGCCCAGGTTCTGGTCGAGCCCACGGAGCTCTACAAGAACACCCTTCTCATAAAGCCGCTTAGAGGAGTACTTGTAAGCACCAAACTTTGGCAGCTTTCCAGATTTTTTCAGCTCCCGCTCGTAGAAGAACTGCTTGGTGAAGGGCAGAATGCGTCTCTGCTTGCCCGGCTTGGCCTGCAGTTCCTCCATAGACTTGTCAATGTGCGAGTTGTAAGCTTTAAGTTGGTCGTGCAAGAACTTGTGCTTCTCATCCAGACGGATCAGCGTATTCTCAGCCACGCTCAGCTGCTTTTTACGGCTCAAACGCTGGTCGTGCTTTGTTCTGATGTCATGAGCAATCTCGTTGAGAATGATCTGGAAAGAGTCCTTTCTCGTAACCTCGCCCATTGCCTCTAGCTCCAGAATTCGCTCCAGAGCAATCTGCTTGAGATGGTGGTATGAGGTTCTTGTGAGGTCTCCAAGGAACCCACGACCATCGTTCACGTACTCGTTGACATGGTGGCTATGGCTCTCCTCACTGATGATCTGCTTGAACTTGAGCTCGTCTACAGCCTCAATCTGAGACCGCAACAGGCTGAACAGGTCGCTGTTATCCTGGACCTGTACCATGTACAAAATGGCACGTTTGGCCTGCATGAATAGTGCCTTGGCCCTTGTGTCCTCCGGCTTATAGCTTGATGGATTCAGGCTCAGAGTGTACGATCCACTCAGCCTCGTGAGATCTGACGCTGGCGTAGACTCAATCTCAAAGAGGACTTCTCTCAGCGTGTCATCAGCCAAAGGTGCAATTGCGTCGACATCCTGCTTCACAAGCTCGTTGATGGACAGCATGTCTGACACTCTCAGCGTCAGCTTCGGCCGTTTGTGAGCGGTGACATCGTCGTAAATGCTCATGTGGTAGACAGCGTCCACATCGCCAATATCGATGACACTCTTTAGGAGCGACCGCACGCCTTCCACAGAGGAGTTAATGAACTTGTTGAGTGGCTGGAGGTAGACATCCTCGCTGCCGAAAGGTTTCATCAAGAACAGCTGGCGAAGAAGCTTGGAGATCTCACCGCAGTTCTTGCCAGCCTGTGGAGCCCTGTTGATAGCAGCAATACCAAAGAACTCAGGCGAGTCGAAAATCATTCCCACATACCCGTTGATGAGCACAAAGCCAGCGTTGGCAAGGTGAACCTGCTCAGGCAAGTGTGGGAATTTCTTCATCGATGCCTTGTAGGCGGAACGCGCCAGCACTCGGATGTGGATAGGCAGCTTATCCAGGTTGCTGATAGCCCTGTAAACGTCTGAGCCATATTCACGCAGTCGTTGCAGATTGTTGATGAATGCCTCTTTGGTCTGGGAGTCTGCAATGGCCTCCGCTGCTGGGATATTACGTGGGGTGCCGTGGATTCTCTTGTAGAGCACCACAGGGTCACTTTCAAGCTCTAATTCTGCATCACTGATGACACCTTCCACCATCTCCCCAAGGAGCTCACGCAGTGGCTTCTGCTGTGTCTCGTTGAAGCTGCGTAGAAGTCTCTGCCACCCCATTGTGGTGTGCTTCTGGAGCTCATCCACTGCTGGTGACTTGGCGATGAAGTCCTTCAAAGTGGCCTCAACGAGTCTCACGAAGAGGAACTCCTCACGCGTAGGGAGCTCCTTGGACTGCAAGCTGTTGAAGATTTTGATGGCAACATCGACGCCACGGTAGTCGCTTTGAATGAGTCTTGTAAGGTACTGCGGCTGCGTTTGCAAAAGGTAAAAGAGCTTTTCAAATAGCTCCATCCGAGTCTTGGCTCTTCTATTCAAAGAGGAAACATCAACGGTGGCCACATTAGAAGACTCGGGCGATTTGTTCTTTTGCAGAATGAGCTCATCCAGCGAAATTTTGTTCTTTTGCAGTAATGCAATCTTCAAGTCCAGCTGGCTGATGTGCTTCTCAAGCTGCTCGTTCAAAGAGGTCTTGTCGTTGATCGACTCCTTGAGCCTCGTCAGCTTTACCTCCTCGTCAAAGTCTACATCGCTGTCGTTCAGCAAATGGGCGAACTTGCGGATGACAGACAGCGGCGGGTTCTCCATAGAGATGAGAGACTTGTACGCGTTACCCAGATACTTTCCACGGATGAAGGCCTGGATCTTAATCACTGAAGGCAAGTGCTGCTCATAGTGGCGCATCAGCTCCTTCTCTGAATGGTGGTAACGGTACCGTCTGATAAGCGACTGCAGCTCCACAACTTCGTCTGTGTGCTCCTCCAAGGCATCCAAAAAGATCTCCATATTGTAACGAGCAAGAACGCCTCTTACCTGGCTCTGTACTAGAGTGAAGGAGTGAATTGCTTGGTCCATGTTGCGCTTAGTCTGGAACACTGTCTTCCTCACTCTTTTGGCTCTTATAATGGCACAAAGCCTATTGAGCTTCGGCTCCTCGTAATCCAAAGTGTCAAGAACAGTGTTTAGGCTACCCCGACACAGTCCGCCACGGATAATTGACTGAATTTCTGGGATGCCAGCGGCCTCAAGCGCCTGTCGCTTCTCCTGGTAGCCCGTTCTCACCTTTGCTCCACGCACCACTGACTGAATGAGACTGATGGCATCTTCAGCAGAGTGAGCCTCATTGACCGATCTATGGAGCTTTCTGTGGAGTAGAGCGCGTCTGGCCTGTGCCTGGAACTTGGCAATGGGCTCCTCAGCGGCCACACAGTTTTGCACTTTCTCGTAAACGGCATTTCGTCTAATGCGACTCTGCAGTCTCACAATCTTGGGCTCGTTATACGACAACTGTGTATCAATCTTTTCGATCTGGCGTCTCACGAGATAACCTCTGCAAACGCTCTGGAGATCGGCGTTTTGTGACTCGTTGACCGACAACACGCGCTGTCTCTGTATCTTGCCCCTGATACGTGCCTGCAATCCCACCATTGTGGGCTCGTAGTCGCCAATCCGGGAGATACTGCCTCTGTGTCTGCGCATAACAAGGAACCTTCTCGAGAGCGATTGAAGCTGCACAACATTCTCAGCCATCGACTTGAGCATAATGCGGTCGACAAACATACTGTAACGGAAGATGGAGCCCCTCGCAATAGCCTGGAACTGGATCATCGTGTTAAGGTACTCTGACTCCGAAAGTGCCTTTCTCTTTGGGGAAGCGCTGTACTTGCGTACGAGACTCGACTCGAAATCTTCACGCAAATCTTCACGGGGAGCTCGAGACACTGGACTGGATGAAGGCGTCTGAATTTCCAGGAAGGGGCTTTGCAGAGACTTCTTGAGGGGTGACTCCAGCGAAGCCGTCTGCAGTGTTGGAATGGCACTTGGCGTAGCCTTGAGCGCAGTCTGGCCTGGGGCAAGCTGTCTGCTCATGTTATCAAAGTTTGGCATGCTAACACCAACAAGAAGAGTGTCGATCTTGGCCGTCTCCTCCGGAGAGAATTTGAGCACACCACTCAGGTTGCGGATGGCTGGAGTCTGTGTCAACATGAAGCTCAGCGCGTGGATACACAGAATCACCTTCGGTATGTTCTTGCGGTCATAGAGATCTGTGAGCTCGAAGCGGAAGAGGTCGGGCATCCTCAAAGAGTCCAGAAACTGGAAGAAGACATTGATGTTCTCGGTGTGCTTGAAGAGAAGCTTCCCAGGAGGCACAATCCGTCTGGCGAGCTCAGGCTTGAAGACTCTGGTAAGCTTAGCTAGCACAACGCCATCTCTCAACCCGTCCCGTGCGAGCTCCGATTCCGATGCAATTGTCTCCCCAATAACTTGCTCGATCCACTGCTTCGCCTCGCCAATACGGCACAGGTACTCGTACGCCTTGGTGGACTGGCGGTGAGCCCAGTCTCTCTTGAGCGGCGAGGGCGAGTCGAGCTTCAGGCCGGCGATGGACTCTTCTAGCGGGATGGCTCTCTCATTCTCGAGAAGCATCCGTCTCACCGGTGAGCGATGTGGAGTAGTGGGCTCTGCCTTCCTGGTGGGCGAAGGCGTGTTGGCCTTGGCCGAGGGCTGTAGCGGCGTGTTGAGGCTCTCCAGGTAGCGCGAGGCAACACCCTTCGACATCGTTTACTGTTGTTAGCGGTAAGCAGTTGGCGATCTGGATTGCAAGAGATGGCGATGTTTACATTGTCCGCATCGGGCAAGAGTAAACACTTACATAAGCACGTGCGCGACGATTACATAATATTACCCATACCTCCCCAACTACACTACCACCCCAATAAGTTAGTTCCAACCAGTCTACCAGTCCACCGGCGTGCCCTTCTGCACACGCCTCACGAGGTCGACCCACACGCGGCCGCCTCCCAGCACGGTCTCGTCGATGATGGGCCTAGCGTTGGCCGGGGTACACTTTGCGAGCCAGATGATCTCGCCCGTTCTGAGGTAGATGATCACGTTTGCTGCAAACTTGTGGCCTCCGACGTGGTTGATGAAGGCCACGTTGACACCGCCCGGGGTGTCGTCGCCCACGTCTCTGTAGTGGCCCGTGTCCCTTAGGCGGGAGTCCATCTCACGCTTCATCAGCGGCGCCGTGACTCCACAACGCTTGTCTCTCGTAGTGTGCGAGCAGAGGAAGATGTACGACAGCTGTCTGGAGACGTCGATGGTGCACTCCTGGACCTTTTGCGGAGGCTGGGAGCCGTCCTCGCGGCACTTGATGAGCAGCGGTACTAACTCGTCCAGTACAGCAGCCACCCTCGTGTACTCCACCTTTCTCACCCAGACAAAGAAGGGCAGGATCAGCACGTCGTTGAGCTCGCCGTCCAGGCACCGGATGTCCATCAGGTCTGGCGGCAGCGAGCTCGTGCTGACCTTGACGGAGGCGTCGCCAGGGAAGAGCTCTGCGCCTCTGGAGGCTGCCCAGTCCGCCACAGCGTTCTGCACAGTCTTCTCCACAGCGGTGGCGTCGTGAGGCCAGTCGCTCTTGCCCGTGGGGACGACAAAGTGGCACGCGGTGGGCTTGGCGGAGTTGTAGATGTCGGAATTTTCCACCTTGACGGAGGACGGGAAGCTCGTGGTACACGAGGCGCACTCTTGCGAGCACTCGCTCAGTGGCACGATGCTCGCCACCTCCTCAGCCCGCTTGCTGGCATCGTTCCGAAAGAAGGAGAGCATGGTGGTGATGAGCAAGGTGGTTTTCCTTTTCCCGCTTACCGCCCCCGGCGTTAACACGCGCTACGCGGCGATACCGCTACAGGTGCCTTTTTTCCAGGCTGTATTACTATGCCTTAGTAATGCGCTTTTACAACTCGTCCTTCAGCGCCTCAATTGGCTCAATTGGGTCAACGGGCTCTGGCGAAAACACTCTCAGCACGTTGAGCCGCTTCTGCGCAGAGTCGAGTCTGTCCCTGGTGAGCTTGGCCTTGGCCAGGATGCCCTCGAGACGCTTTGTCTCCTTGGCAAAGAAGGCCGTCTCGCCATCTACGAGCTTCTGCAGCAGCTTGCCGTAGTAGCCTGGCTCGTCCAGCTCGCTGAGCAGCTCAACGGCCTTGGCCGGGTCCTCCAGCACAGAGGCCACCTTGGCGTCCAGCTCGGCATCACGCCCAGCAAACTCGTTGAGCCCGCCATCGACAGTCCGGAACAGCCCGGCGTGCTCGTTGACCCACTCAACGAGGCTAGGCAGAGACCGTCCAGCGGCAAACGGCACGTGGTGCGGGTCGTCCTTGTGGAAGGTGAGGATCGTGGGGAAGCCCTGGATGGCGTAGCGCTGCTTGATCTCGTCAGCGGGGGAGTCCGTCGTAGACACCTCTGCAATCACCACGTCGTCGTCCTTGTAGATCTCAGCGAGCTTCTCCCAGTCGGGGTGCAAGTTCTTGCAATGTCCGCACCACGAGGCGGTGAACACCACAAAGCTGGGCTTGCCCGAGCCAATGAGCTTCTCGTCAAACTCCAGGTCGCTCACTTGCACCACGCTGCTCTGCACCTTTGGAATGTACACGTAGGCGTCCGAGTGCTCGCCGATGAAGCGGGTGAAGCCCTCGACTGACCGCTCGCCAGAGAACTCGACCGGGTCCGAGAGGTCCTTCTTGAACATCTTGATGGTGGGGAAGCCCTGGATACCAAACTGGCCACACAGGTCTCTGTTGGCATCGCACTCGATGCGGGCGATCTGGGCCTCGCTCCGGGAGTACACCTCAGCGAGCTCCTCGTAGACCGGCGCCAGCTTCTTGCAGTGGCCACACCACGAGGCGTAGAACTCCACGAGCGTGTCCTTGCCGCCGTACACCACCCTGTCGAAGTTGGATTCGTCGAGGTCGATCACGGCGCCGAGCGCCGCCGCCGCCAATGCCAGAACTGCGAGTCTCATCCCTGGTGGTTACAATGGTGGGGAGGATCTGGTTGGCGAGAGTCGGGTGTGCGTATTTCGCGGTGTCGGGGTTTTCTCCCACCTAGGCGAACCTCCACGGGATGAAGCGCCAGCCCAACGACGCCATCTACCTGGACATCCCGGACCTGGAGCCGGATCTCTTTGGCGGGCCGTCCGAGTCCGTGAGGCTGGACGTGCCCGGCGTGCCCGCGCTGCCCACGAGCGCCGACCCGAAGAAGACGTGTCCCTTCTGTCTCCGGTCCTTCTCCTACCCCGGATCGCTGGGGAGACACCTGGACCTCAAGAAGGGCACGCCCAAGCACCCGGAGGAGCTCATCACGGCGATGCGGCGGGAGGTGAAGCGGCGTGGCGACAAGGAGGCTGTGACGAAGCGGCGTAGGGAAAGGGCCAAGCGGTACAACTCCAGGGAGGACGTTAGGGAGAGGTCCAGGGTCCAGCGCAGGCAGAGGGACAGGCTACTGCGGGCGAAGCGGGTGGCTCTCGCCCAGTTCACCCGCAGGCTGGGCAGGCCAGAGCTCCAGCCACACCCGTCGTTTGCGAGGCTCGTGGTGTACTTTCTACCGCCAGAGCGCTGGCCGCACGATCCGCCCACGCTGGAGACCCACCGGCTGCTGGTGGACCACATCAGCACGCTGCCGCCAGAGACGCTGCCGGGGGTGCTGGCCAAGCTGAAGCCGGCGGCGGAGACGTGGCTAGCGCTGGAGGAGGAAGTAAGGAGAGACATCTGGCACAGGGAGCTGAGGACAGCCGCGGAGGACGCGCTGAGGAACACGAGCCTGTACGAGCTGAGGACTCGTGACGAGTGGATCGCCAGCGAGGCCCAGCGGGCGGTGGACCGCAACGAGGACCTCGACGTGGAGGAGTTTGACCAGGAGGAGATTGCCGCTGTGGCGGCGGCGGCGCAGGCCAAGATGGACCCGCGGCTCGTGGGGCAGTGAGGGCTAACTAGGGAAGGCAACGGCAGATAGGCAACGGCAGATAGGCAACGGCAGATAGGCAATGGCCAGTAGGTAGCGGCAAATAGGCAGTGGCCAGTAGGCAGATGAGCAGTGTAGCGGGCCTGTGATCTTCGCACTTTGGCTGAGATCGCGATCTCGCCTCTCCTCCACCATGAAGATCTCCACTGCGCTGGCGCTAGCGCCCCTGGCCCTCGCCGAGGTCTTCCCGCTAAACTCGCAGCTGAAGCCGCCAGTGGTGGCGCCCCTCACCGTGGGGTCCGAGGTGCCGATCGAGTGCATCCAGCGCCAGATCGACAACGGCGAGCACAAGTTCGACGCAGACAACAACATCATCTACGGCGCCTTCCCGGTGTGCACCGAGACGGGCAAGCCGCTCTCGCTCAAGTACGGCGTCAGCGAGGACGTCAACTGCACCGTGGTGCTGGAGGACGAGGTCTACCACCTCTTCCAGCTCTACATCCACGAGGACGCTCCCTTCTCGTGCCGGGTGCCTCACTCCGCCAACAGGGAGAGCTACATCCCGCTCACTTTCAGCTTCAGAGGCCACCTGGAGACGTCGCACCTCGACATCGACCCTGCGCTCAACGTGGTTGCGCACTACAAGGAGGGCGCCATCGTGGCGGCGGCGGCGTACGCTGCTGGGGACGAGACCCACCGCTACATCATTGGCGAGAAGCTGCCGATTCAGCTGAGCATCAACTGGGTCAGCCACAAGACGGGCGGGCCCTACCGGCTGCCACAGCGTGGCGCAGGCGCTGTGGCTGCGCTCGTGGTGGGTGCTGCTGTGGCTGGTGGTGTGGCGGTGTACGTGGCGGTGTACGCGCGCCTCAGCAGGAAGACCAAGGAGCGCGATCTCGAGGACAAGAGGGACTAGCGCTAATTACCTTTTGGATTACGTCTTTACGTTGTGGATGCTGTAGCGTGTATCACAGCTTCTTGATGATGGAGTGCAGGATCTGCCGTGTCACGTCGTCAGCCTCCCCGAGGAACCGCTCGTGGAGGAAGGCCGAGTAGAGGCTCTTGAGGTCGGACTTGTCGTTGTCGGAGGCCTTGGCCTTGTATGCGAGGTACTTCTTCGTCGCAGTCTGCAGCCTCTCCGTGAAGTCGTCGTCGCTCGTGGCTGAGACCCGCAGTGGTACCGTGATGTCGAGAACAAGCACCTTGGCATTCGGCTCTCCCATCAGCAGGTTCACGAGGCTCTGGCACAGATACTCTCTGCGTAGCTCCTCGTACCGGTCAAAGAGCGCCAGCAGCTCCGTCACAAGCTCGTACTTGTAGTCAAAGTCCCGCTTGCCACAGAGCGTCTGCACCGCCACCTCCGCCACAGCCAGCGCCACATCACCACGCAGCGCAGGGTTGGTCTCAGGGTTGCCCAGCATGTTCATGTCTGCGTCGGGCAGTGTGTTGAGATGGCCCTTCATCTCCTCGTGGCTCGGTAGCGCTATCACGTCGTCAGATTCGCCAGCTTCCGACGCCTCGTGCTCCGCCTGCTGCTTCTCTGTGATGAGCCCGAGAATGCGTCTTCTCGCCAGGAGCTTGCTGACATATGAGAGCTCAAAGGTGATGTACGCCACCCACAGCTTCTTGGAGTCGCCGTTGAAACGGAGCCCTCTCTGGAAGAGTGCTCTGGCGTTCTTGGCCGACCCCACGTACTCGTACTCAAAGCTCGCGGCGCTGATCCACGACGCCACAGAGGTTGGGTGCAGTTGCAGCAGCTGGGTGTAGATCTTGTATATCTTCTTGAAGAGCTTCTGGCCCTTGGCGTACTGTAGGTACGCTTCCCACACCTGGAGATCGTGTGGGAACTTTTGCACTGCGCGGTCAAACACAAAGAGGATTCTTCTCTCGGAGGCCCAATCGGACACGGAGGGCTTTGTGTTGACGAGCCCGACGGACGACAGCCGGTTGTAGCGCTTCTTTCTGAGTTTCTCGAGGCACGTTTCGTAGTCGATGTATCTCAAGTAGTCTCGCGGCTTGGACCCTCTGGACGTTATGCGGTGCTCAAAGTCGGTACGCTTGCGCATGATGAGCTGGATCTCATGGCGCTCAAAGAGGCCCTTCTTCTGGAGGTCTTCGAGCTCGGGTACCGTCTGCTCGAGGTAGTAGCGGGCCTTGGAAGACATGTTAGTTGATTAGAGCTAGCGCGATGAGCCGAAAAATTTTGGGGGAGGGTGCGCGTACCGGAACTGCCAGCAGCCAGAGGCCACCTCCACGCAATTACGACGCTTCTAGAAGGGCAGTCCGGTGCTTGTGATATGGCCCCGACGGTGAGAATGGTCTGATGGAGCAGCGGGGCCTTGGCACCTTGTAGCGGGTCCAGGATCAGAGAGAGGCCCGCGAACGCATTAGTCCCGCCCAGTGCGATGAGCAAGCTGGGAAGCCAGAGGCTCCAGGGTCCAGGTGGCGGTGTGAGCTTACAGAGGTGCTGAGAACACCCTGGTGGGCTGGTGGAGCAGTGTACGCCGAGTGTTCGCGCCTATTGTTGAGCCCCTTAACGGGCTGAAGCCTTGCTGGATGAGATGTGCACTCACTACTGGGGGCCGCTAGAGTTTCCGGATAGTAGCAAGCATCTGCACCATGACAGACAAGCAATATGGCATGCCAGAACGATAGGAGGACGGCACCATAGTAGGCCAGCAATCGGCGCTTTGCCTTTGCGGTCTCCACATCCGCTGCTCGAGACCCAGGACTCCACATCCAGGGCTCACCTCTTTGTCCCATGCCCCAGCTGTCTCTCAGATGCCACACTTGTCCCTTTGCCCTGCCCTACTGCCCTGCCCAGCCACCCTGGCGGGTTTGTCACGGCGCCGTTTCCAGACCCTGGACCGCCCACGACGCCCTATTGTCTGGCGCACAAATCCACCCAAGCCAAAAAGCCAGGCAAGGGCGGTACCGCCAGTGCCCGATCCGGTGACACCTCGCATGACTGGCGGGGACCCGAGTTGCTCTGGCGGACCAGCACGGGCAGTAGCGCTGAGGCGTAGGCGGTCCCCTCCAGTGACGTGACAGGTGCACCCCGATAAGGTGACAGCGCATCCCCGCACGCGCCGCAAAGCCAAATCATCAGAGTTGGGCTTCGACAGGGTATGATGACCCACCCCAGAGACGCCATCGCCACCCGAGAGGTGGGCACCCACTTTGTCCCGAGCGATCTGCAGTGCGACTTTTCCGCCTTGTCAAAAAAGTGTCAGTGGGCCAGGCCTAATCGCATGCGCGTAGGCGGGGCCGTGGGGAAGGCCAAAGCGAGCCACACAATGGGCCCACGCTAATAAAAATAGGGTCATTATCTGCGTGCGCACGTAGCGGCAATTGTATAAATTGCGGCCGCATCGCCACCTTATCGCTATTGTTAATAGACGAAATGGCGTACGAGCACCTGGCATGGCCCCGCAACTGGGGCTCCACTGAGGACGTGGACCCGTTTGAGGTGAATGAGGCCATTTGGGGAGCGCACCCGAGCCTGCGGCGGGCCTCGGCCGTGGAGCCGCTACACAGGGAGGCAAACTACACCTGGCCCCAGCTCAGCCCTCAGCAAGAGGAGGAGGATCCTCAAAAGAGCCAGCAACGGCTCCAGCTCCAGCTCCAGATGCAGCAGCAGCAACTCCAGCAACTGCACCTTGAGCCCATCCAGCAGAGGCACCACTCGGCTCCAGAGAATCTGCGGCACATGTCTGATCCGGGGGAGATGCACAATGTCCACCCCGCAATGCTCCACTCGACCCCTGCACTGACACAGTGCTACCGCTCCGTGGACTACTACTTTAGCCAGGACCCGTCCCACAGAGTGACGATCAAGGCGGAGTCGATGCACAAGCTCCCAGCAATGTTTGAGGAGATGACCAAGAAGGGCGCGCAGTTGCCACGCTTCTCGTCCTCACAGCTGCCCTCCACACAGCTGATCCTCGTTGCCTTCAAGGCGGGACGCGTGGATGTTTTCTACATGCCAGAGGCTCCTGCTCTAGTGCTAAAGATTGGCGACCTTGTTGTGGTGGAGGCTGACAGAGGCAAGGACTTGGGTAAGGTGCTGAGGCTGGACATCACGATTGACGAGGCGAGACTGCTCAAGTACCTCCAGCACCAGGAGCAGCAGGCTGCTCTCTCTGCGGAGGCTGCAAATGTTGCTCCGCTACACTTCCCGAAGCCCGTACTGCGGTTTGCGATGCCTGCTGAGGTGTACCAGATACTCAGCAAGCAGTCGGACGAGGACAAGGCCCGCAAAGTGTGTGCGATAAAGGTTGAAGGCTCGGGGCTAAGTATGAGAGTGGTGGATGCTGAGTACCAGTGGGACCGCCGCAAGCTTACATTCTACTACGCGGCTTCCCACCGCATCGACTTCAGAGAGCTTGTGAGGGAGCTCTTTCGCATATACAAGACACGCATCTGGATGTGTGCCGTTACCTCGGAGGCGGAGGCTGAAGCGGAGCCAGTGTCTCCCGCAGAGACGAATGCTGACATCTGGGCGAGCCCAAAGACAGTGTCAACATTTACGCCGGAGCAGGATATGTCGATGGTACCACGGCAGTTGGGATGGGGATTATAGATATGGGATAGATATGGTCTGAGACTCGGTAGATTTGGCTAAGTGTGCATGCATGTTTTTCTTTGTTAGTGAGTAGACACTTAGGGCTTGCTTGATCGCGTTGCCCTAGCACGTGACTCTCGCGCCCACTGTTTATCACACATCCGCACACCAAACAAGGGGACTGCGACGCGCCTGTTCGCGGACAGGCTTCGCGGGCCAAAGCTTTTTCACCAAAGTTGAAATATTCGAGTACAGGTTACGAAGCCAACAAAGACAAAATGGTACGTTGGGAGACTCAGGCTGGATAGATATAACGACGTGGATGTGAACATGGACTAGAAGAACAACACAGGAAACAGAATATTGGAGAATGGGAGCATCATCATTTTGCAAGACTGGAATATCGACGTGGAGCAATAGGCACAGATACACAGACACCGCAACGGCATAGCGAGATACATTGAAGCCAAAAACAGACAACACGTAATTGACATACATCATCATCTTCATATCCATGGATCTATCTCTTCCAGTTTGATTTGAGTTGAAGGAACACTACTAACATTCAGGGTCGCGTTAGAACTAAAACCGTCAAGAGAGCCTCCAAGACTTTGATTGAGCGTTACTACCCAAAGCTCACTCTCGACTTCGAGACCAACAAGCGTCTCACCGCTGAGATTGCTGAGATCCCATCCAAGAGACTCAGAAACAAGATTGCTGGCTACACCACCCACTTGATGAAGAGAATCCAGAAGGGCCCAGTCAGAGGTATCTCCTTCAAGCTCCAGGAGGAGGAGCGTGAGAGAAAGGACCAGTACGTCCCAGAGGTTTCTGCTTTGGACCTTTCGCACACCAAGGACCAGCTCGAGGTTGACCAGCAGACTGCTGACCTCGTCAAGTCTCTTGGCTTCAAGCTTCCACTCTCTGTCTTCGCCATCTCTTCCCAGAGAGTGCCAGAGAGACGTTTCAGAAAGAGAAACTAATCTTTGTGTAAAAGTATATAATCATCGGTTATCTTGTAGTGCATTCTACTGAATCACATCGCAATAGCATTACATCGTTTACAATAGCACACCTCTTAGCGCCCCACAAAGGCCTTTATCTCTTGTCCCAGGTTGAGCAGCTTGTGCAACTTTTCCTGAAGCTCTTTGTCTTTTACCTCGAGCCCCTCGCAGTGCTTGTTGACGGCCTGGAACACGACATCGAACTTCGCCTCAAGCTTGACTCTGGCCACAACCACCTTCTTCACAAAACTGTGCTGCCTGTCTACGAGTGCCACACCTTCAGCAAGCCACTCATCAAAGGGCAGCAAAGCAATCCTCGTGTAGTCATCCCGGATAAGAGTGTCATCGATCGATCTGAAGGCATCACCAAAGCACGTAGCGTCCTGGGGAGTCGCCAGCGCCCTGTCGATGATGGGCGTGTACGTTGGTGGGGGCTGTCTAGCCACTACAGCCCTAATGGGGGACCACTTCTTCTCGAGCCTTTTCCGCTTCTCTGGTCTTTTCTTGGTAGGTGTGTCATCGGGCATTGGGCGCATGGCCTTATCAGGCTTTACAGGGTCGTGTGGTGGGGCCGTGATCTTTGCTGCTGGCGTGGTCACCGACTCCTCCTCCTTCTTGATACGCCTTGTGTTAGACCTTCCCACGAGATTCACGGGCATACATTATACTAATGGCTTCGGTTCGTTGACGGATTGTAGTTGTGACGCGAGATGGTTACGCGTTATGTGTCACTCCGCGAATCTACAACTTTGGCGTTAAATCACTTTTGACATCTAAGGCACTCGATCCAGTCACAGCCAGTTCTGCTCCTTGAAGAAGTCGTAGATCTTGTTGGCCTTGGTGGTGTCGATCTTGAGCAGCTCCTTGCACGCGCGCTTCTTAAGCTGCCCACCCGTCCTCAGACTCTCCCGGAACAGCGTCTCCTTGATGGCGATGTAAGGCTTTGGCAGCATCTTCAAGCTCAAGCACAGCTCTTGCTCGTCTGCGCTCAGCAGCCCAAAGTCATTGGCATGCTGAATGTCGCTGAGCGTCAGAGGCTTACCACGCTTGTCGCCATTGGAGTAAGGCCGTCTCGTCGCCTGGTGCTGTAGCGAGTTGGCTGTATGTCTTGAGCCATTAGCGGCAAGTCCATAGCGCTGCATACTGGCCTCGTGCTGGGCCTTGTCCTTTTCATACTTCTGGCCACCCTCCAGCGTCGTAACTCCTTGCCTTCTCCACTCCTGCAACTGCTGGATCCTGACTCTGGCATGGAGCTCAGCAAGCACGTCCCTCGTGAAGGCCTCAAAGTCTGCCGGAGTCATCACTCTGGCATATGCCTTGCACCTACTATAGACGTCTCTCTCCTCCTTTGTGCGCTTCTTGTCAGCTGCAGCGTTCTTGCGGTACTCCATCATCTTGTTATCAAAAAGGAGACGTTTCTTCTCAGCACGTGTCGTGAGCCGCGAGTTGTAGATGTCCAGCACGGCAAGCTTCAGTTCGATGTCTGTGGACTGATCATCAGGGTCAAACAGCATGTCCTTAACAGTCATTTCCGCCTCGTTCTCAAACTCGTGCTCAAACTCCAATCTACCAGGCATGAAGCCCTGAATCTCGTGGTTCAAGGGAACGGATGCCTGTGGTTTCCTTGGCGGTGGAAGTGGTGCGTTACGTCTCTCGTCGATTCGTCTCTTGCGGTCTCTCGCAAGATCAGCAGCACTGACGTGGGTCATGTCCCGGTCCATTTCGGGCAGTGGATAGTCCTTGCTATTGAGGTAAACCTCCTCATAGTGCTTGCCTACTTCCTCCTTGGATCTGCCGCCAATATGATCTGCGACATCCTGCCAGTTCCCCAGCCCCAGCGTCTGTGCCCCAGTCACAAGCGCCAGCTCCTCGTCAGCCCCCCAATCTTCCACAAAGATCGGATAAGCGTGTGTTTCAATCACCTTGTAGTCGTGGAAAGGCTTGTGGTTACCAGAAGACAAGCCCTGAGAGAAGCACGGGACACAAAGGTCGTACTCAGGACATACCGCACACGAGATCCGCACACGGTTTGTGCAGTCCGAAGAGCACACGTCGCAGTGGAACTTGTTGAGTGACATTGACTTGGATCGTTACTGAATGAAACTCCGCGAGATGCGATGGTGTAGCGATATCGTAAGCCGTTATCGTATGGTATTGACGTGATTTTTCACACCAGAGTAATTTGGTGAGGAAGTCTTATGCACCAATGGTGCTATGATATGTATGGATCCCTTGGCCGGATGCTCCAATTGGAATTTTAGCGTCGCGGCGCTGATGCAGTGCTTGAGTGTAGTTTGTGTAGTACGAATGGTGTTGATGTGTCGCTCCCGCGCGACTTCCGGGACTTCCGGCTCGGGCTCTGTCGTACGCTACTGGTGGAAGTGGTATAGCTAAAAATCACATTGATGAAGAGCTGAGGCTCTCCTTAGTACTATTGCTCGAAATCAGCGTATTTCAATAGGCGGTTGTGCTTCTACAGACCCCCCAGTTCTGTACCCGCGCCAGAATTTTTTCCATCAACACTTCTCACTACTAACACAAGCACCATGTTTGCCAACTCAGCGCGAGGCCTCGGCAGATCCACCAGACAGGTGGCGAGACTCGCTACTGATGCCACTGTGAACCCGGTAACTCTCCATGCACAGGGTACGTTCCATTCTGCTTCTAAACTAACGCCAGAACCTCCAAAGTTTGTACTCACCACACTTCGGCAGTTCCCCTCGCTGAAGCCACTACGCTTCCAGCCAGTCTCCACAGAGATGCTTAACACACCGATCCGCCGTGACATCCTCTGGAAGGCTGTGGTGTACGATGCTGACAATCGCCGTGTGGGCTCGTCCAACCCGAAGGGCAGATCGGAGATGGGGTACTCTAGAAAGAAGCTGCTTCCACAGAAGGGGTCCGGTAAGGCCCGTACCGGTGACCGTGGGTCTCCAATTAGACATGATGGTGGTCGTGCCATGGCGAGAACCGCACCAAACGACCACACATCCGAGCTGCCTAGTAAGGTGTATGGACTAGCCATGAGAGTGGCGCTCAGTGACAAGTACAGAGCGGGTGATCTGTATGTGATTGAAAAGGACCTGGAGATTGCGACCGAGGACCCATTGGCTACCAAGATGTTCCTCAAGAAGTTTGGACTGGCCAAGTCTAAGCTCTTGTTTGTGACAAACGAGCACGCGCCAAAGCTTCTGGCCTCTACGGAGCCTTACGAGGGCAAGATCGATGTTGTTCAAAAGGAGGGCATTGAGGTGCGGGACGTGCTCCACGCCCACAAGGTTTTCGTCGATTACGCCTCGTTGCAGTGGCTGGCGGAGTCGTACTGATGATAATGAACGTTGTACATAGACACAAGTGTAGTCACGTGATGTGGTTTAGGGTAGCAGTCACGAGCGCGAAGTGCCCGCGAGCGCGGTTTCCGGGTGTACTCGCCTTCCCTTTTTGGACATTTAGTGGCTTTTTCGTCCCGCTCGCGCTGACGCTGTTTTTTTTCACCATCTTCAAGCTCACTAGCTATCATACATATCACTCAAAATGTCTTTGGTTGTCCAGGAGCAGGGTTCTTTCCAGCACATCTTGCGGTATGTCGAATGAGAGTATAGTGCTATTGTGAGGTTAGAGGTTGTCGGTTGGAGCATCGAGGAGGGCACACGTTGTGAGAAGTTTGGAGTTTGATGTTCAAAGTATCAAGGCACACAAGGATAGTACGCACCAGTATCATCATCGGTATTAATCATGCTTGCACGACCCATCCGGTACCTCAGTCACACTATGGCACTTTTAAAGGCGCAGTACTAACAGACAGTTTGCTCAACACCAACGTTGACGGTAAGATCAAGATTATGTACGCCCTCACCACCATCCGTGGTGTCGGCAGACGTTACGCCAACCTTGTCTGCAAGAAGGCTGACGTTGACCTCAACAAGAGAGCCGGTGAGCTTACCCAGGAAGAGCTTGAGAGAGTTGTCACCATCCTCCAGAACCCAACCCAGTACAAGATCCCAGCTTGGTTCCTCAACAGACAGAAGGACATTGTTGACGGTAAGGACTACCACGTCTTGGCCAACAACATGGAGTCTAAGCTCAGAGACGACTTGGAGAGATTGAAAAAGATCAGAGCCCACCGTGGTATCAGACACTTCTGGGGTCTCCGTGTCAGAGGTCAGCACACCAAGACCACTGGCCGTCGTGGTAAGTCCGCTTAAGGGGCGTGATAAGCTGTATATTGATGATGTCGTAATACTATTGGAGTATCTATACGAGTGTAGAGTCTAGAACTTGACAAGCCTGGCCCCCACACTGACGTGTCTCGAGCCCGTGTAAAAGGCTGCGGCCCCGAGGAACATGAGAGAGGCGTAGACGATAAAGTAGTTGTATCTCTGGATACTGGCATTGTCGATAATGGCACCGCCAATTGGAATCGACACAAGCATACACAGCGATATCACCACGTACATTGTCGAGTACTTTTTGCCAAACTCCTCGGTACGTGTGATCTGGCCACAGCACACAGACACCAGCGACAGAATCGAGCCCGAAGTGAAGCCGTAGAGTGCTGCAAAAGTGTAGAGGATGCTGACATGGTTGCCAAGGGGCAGCCATAGCACTAGCAGCAGAACCCCACACAGAACACTGCTGAGAATACACACGTTGAAGCGGCCCAGGTAGCGGTCAGCCATGTACCCCGGGATGTACCTGCCCAGGATGCCCGTGGCATTGATCACAGTCACGAGGTAGTAGGAGACGTCCTCGGAGAAGCCTCTCTGGATGGCGTAAGACGGGTAGTAAATGCTCACGAGTACCACTGCGGTATCGCTCATTGCGGCTCCGAGGCAGCACAGCGTGAAGCGGAGGTCCTTGAAGGCCTTGGCGTCGAAGATGTCCAACAGGTAGACCTTGATGAAGCCCTGCCACGAGGTGATTGGTGTCTGGTCCTGTCTGAAGCGCTCTCTGGCAAACACCAGTGCAAAGGAGCAGCAAAAGAGCGAGAAGAGCGCCATGATACGCATCGACCACTGGAACCCGACCTTGGTGAAGAGGTTCTTGAGCATGACGGACATCAGGATGCCGCCAATTGAGCCTCCAGCGGTGGCTACGCTTGTGGCGAAGCCGCGTCTCTCGTTGAAGTAGTGAGCCACAACGCCCACTAGTGGGGCATTGAGCATCCCATTGCCGAACCCCACAACGAGCCCAAACCCGAGAATGAACTGGTAGACTTTTGTGGCGTTGGCCGTCACCAGCAGGCCGCCACAGAAGGCCGCTGTGCCAATCACCATCGGCCACAGCGAGCCCTTGCGATCAAAGAAGGCGCCCGCAAAGATGAGCGAGCCAAACGTCACAAACGTGTAGAGGGAGAAGATCCACGACACTGTGGATGCCGGGGCCTCTGCGAGCTGGTGGGTGGAGACGTACGCCTGGATCGACCCCACAGAGTTGATGAGCCCAAACGCGGGGATGAAGCCCATGAAGGAGCCAAACACCACGAGGCTCGCCTGGAGACCCCCCTCGGGGTACGTGAGCTCGTCCTGGGCTGTGGGCTCTGCGCTGGGCTGTGTGCGGTCTGGTCCGAGCCGCTGGAGCAGTACTGAGCTCATGGCGGTAGATGGCAATAGATAGCGATAAGCGTTTTAGCGAATTCTGATCCATCCACAAACGGCATAGTGCACAAACCATTTAACGGTCTAAACGGTAGTACTTTAAACGGCGCTTTAATATACCTTCGAATGTAAATTTATGAACCATCTTCCAGTCTGACTCCACTTCTCCATTTTGTCTTTACTCCACGCTATCCTCTACATTCTCCTCTCTGCATCTGGCTAGCCCACCTTTCCTTCCTTCGCCTTTCCTTCCTTCATCTCTACATTAGCCTCCACCTTTACATTAGCCTCCGGCTCTACCCCAGCTAATGCCACCTACCGATCCACTACTCGTCTTATCCGATATCTTGTGCATTCCCATCTACCGCGCGCTATCGCCCAGCTCCGTCCCCACGTAGGTCCACCCTCCAAACTGCTGCTGGACACTCTCGCTGAGGTAGTCGTTCACCACCGAGTCGACGGGCTTCTCCTTGGTGAACTCCGTGTCGAAGTTGGAAGTGTCCACGGAGTCGCGCACCTCGGGCTTGAAAGGAGGCACGTAGCCCTTGCCGTTGAGCTTGCGCCAGTCAATCATGCGGAAGAAGGGATGGTCCATGATCTCGCGGGCGCCGTTGGAGCCGAGCCGCTGCTTCGGGTCACGTGCCAGCAGCTTCACCAGCAGGTCCTTGGCCTCCTTGTCAAAGTTCTCTGGGAACTTGAGCGGGTTGGTGAGGATCTTGCGGTACATTGTGGGCACGTTCTCGTCGTAGTAGGGAGGCAGCCCCGTGAGCATCTCGTAGAGCAAGATGCCCAGCGTCCACCAGTCCACCGACTTGGAGTAGCCGTGGCCCAGCAAAAGCTCTGGCGCGAGGTACTCGGGCGTGCCACAAAAGGTCTTGGTCTTGTCATCGCGCTTCATGTTGAGCTTACACAGGCCAAAGTCGCAGAGGGCAATGTGGCCCTTGTAGTCGAGGAGGATGTTCTCGGGCTTGAGGTCTCTGTAGATGACGTCGAGCGAGTGGAGACATTCGAGTGCACTGAGAAGCTCGCAAGTGTAGAAGCGGGCTCTGGAGAGCTCGAAGCGGCCGTCACGCTGGAGGTGGTAGAAGAGCTCGCCGCCGTTGATGAAGGAGAGAACCAGGTAGAGCTTCTCCGGCGACTGGAACGAGAACTTGAGCGGCACTATAAAGGGGTTATCGACCCTCGCCAGTACCGTCCGCTCCGCCAGCGTATGGGTCACCTCGGATCTCGACACAATGTGTGACTTACGGATCGCCTTGAGGGCGTAGATCTTGCCTGAGTCCTTCTTGCGCACTTGCATCACCTTGCCGAAGGAGCCCTTGCCAATCACCTTGAGCAGGTCAAAGTCGTCCACCGTCAGGTGCTTGTCCTCGTTGGGCTTGAAGTCCACCGTGAGGGTGATCTCGCCATTGTGATCGAGCCCGGCAAACTCCGACTCCAGCGGTATCGGGGCATGGTTCTTGAGCCGGATCGGAGTCGAGATGTTATCAAATCTCAGCGGTACCGTGGCGGACGACACCATCACCTCCTTGGCCTCCTCCGGCCCGACAAGAGCCGCCGGCAGCCTCAGGAACACCTGCACCTTGATCTCATTGGCCACCTTGACCACGTCGAATTGCGAGATCTTGTTGAAGACGGGGCTTGCCAGAGTACCGCTTTCGGGCTCAATTGATACTATCGTCTTGTCAAATTCGAGCGTAAAGTAGAGCAGTGCGAGCCTGGCAGAGGGTAGAGTCACCACTGCTGGAATCACCTGGCTCGCCTCCTTGCCGGGAATGGTGTCCTTTGATAGTCTGGACTCCAGAGATAGCGAGCCCAGCCTGGAGCCGAGGTCGCCAGCCAGCCGGGCCAGAACCGCGCGGTCGTAGGCGGCGTCAAAGGGCACGACGAACCGCTGGCCGGAGTAGACCTTGATGGTGAGGAGCCCCGGCTTGAAGGGGTTGAGGTTGTGCTGCTGCTGGGGCGCCGCCGGCAACGGCGCCGGTTCCGGGATGGGCGTTGGGTTTATGTCCGCCACCACGGTCTCGCGCCGGTCCGGGGCCGCCGGGGCCTCGGGCTCCTCGGGCTCCCTCGCAGGCGACTTGGCCCGGGCCCCGAGGTCCTTGAGCTTCTTGGTGAGCTTCCACGAGCCCATCATCTTGTGGTGTGGTGATGGTTTAGGGGAGCCTCGCACCCGCACACCACGAAAAAGCGCCAGCCGCGAAGCTGGCCTGGGAGCCCCGGGACTGGCTCAAAGGCCCGGGGGCCCGAGGTCTCCTCTGGGCAAAGTGCCAAATCCTGCTCTAAGGCTGGACATGGTGATACGAGGATACTCGTCTACTCTCTAGACTCTCTAAAAGGCTGAGGCCCGGCCCCAGAGCCGTGTTGCTATCAGGGCTTTGTGGTACTGCGGCGCCTACCGGCGTGCCCCGGCCGATTTTCGCGACTTATCAGCACCCCACCTTATCAACACCAGGCCCTACCAGACCCTACCAGGCCCTACCAGACCCGCCAGACCCTACCAGGCCCTAGAAACCCACCGCGCCATTGCATGAGACCCGCCCGGGACCCAGATGCCTCCAGTCTCGGCGCTTCTGCCCTTTGTGAGCCAGGGCCTGGGCTCCCACAGGAGCATCGCCACACTGCCGTTCGAGCTCAGGCTGGCGATCGCGAGCCAATTGGCCCAGTACGACGCCGTCCGCCTCCTCCGGGTGTGCCGGGCCTTCTTTGTCTCCACCGTGGCGAGGCTCTACCACACCGTTGTCGTGGATGCGAGCTTCTCCCGCTTCAACGAGGAGGTGTTTCTGGAGGATGCCGAGGGCCTTGTCGATGTCTACGGGTCCACCTTCATCAAGCTCAGCTACAGCCTCAAGGCGTTTCTCAGGGCCCTCGCCACGCCGCTGCCCTTGCCAGAGTGCCAGGCCACCTACGGCTCGCTAATTGCCCGGCTCGACTTTGTGGAGCTTCCGGATGGCTTCTCCACGCCGCTGGACCTCCGGCTAGTACCGCTGGCATCGCTCCAGCGGCTCCGGCTCTTTGCCTGGCGACCTCACACTCCGCTATCGCTTGAAGCTGTTGGGCGGCTCTCCAGGACAGTGGCGTCGCTGGAGCTCACCGTGGACCTGCGGAGAGCCTCGGGAACAGACTTTGCGGCCTTTAGTGGCTTCCACAGCCTCCAGCGGCTCTCGCTCGAGCCCTTCCAGACAGCCTACAACCTTCAACTCGTCTTGGGTAGCGTCCTTAGGGCCAATTGCCCACTCCAGGAACTCAGGCTGTGCCGGCTCAGAGGCATGCTCAAGGGCCCGCCAGCTTCGCTGCTGGTGCTGACGCCCTTCATTGTGGAGACGGAGAGGGTCCGCTTGGACGACTACGAGCTCCAGTGCATTGCCAGCCTGGCCTCTCTGCTGGAGTCCCGGCCGCTTAGGCTCAAAGTGCTGGCGCTGGAGGCCATCACCGTAGCGACTGCGGACGCTGGAAGGCTCGCAGCCCTTACCGACCTCACCAATCTCCACACGCTGGAGCTCAAGGTGACGGAGATCCAGCAGCCCAGCGTAACGCACCAGTGTACGACGAGCGAGCTCTACGCCTACCTGGATGTCGGCTTCCTCAGCACGCTGTTGCCGAGCCTCGGCAGCATCCGCAAGCTCTCAATTGACTACAGAGAGGCACTCCGGGACTCTGTGCCAGCGTTTGTGCAGTCGCTCCAGCTGGAGGAGCTCGACATGACGATCCGCTGGAACGTCTCCAAGCTGTGCTCTGTGGCTTCGTGGAAGAGGCTGTGCCAGCAGTACATCCAGGCCATCCTCGCACACTGCCATACGCTGCGAAAGCTTTCGCTCGACACAAAGGAGGAGTCGGTCTTCTCCGACTCCCACAAGCTGATTGTGCCCGAGCTGCTGATGGAGCTCACCAAGATGGGCCAGCTGCGGTCGCTGAGACTCCACGGCTACCCGCTCCAGCACTATGCGGCGAGCCTCGTGGAGCACCTGCCGCATTTGCACTACTTTGAGCTCTTTGGGTCCAACGCTGGCGGCGCTCCACACATGGGGCTCCAGGTGGTTCACGACGGCGTTCTGGACGACTGGCTAAGGGTCCAGCACGTGGCACTAGCCATCAGCAGCCAGAACGAGGCTCTGCGCTTCATCAAGATTGACAGGTGTGTCTTTGAGGCGAGAAACGGCTCTGTGATACCGCGTGACGGCTTGGAGAGCTGGTTCCGGCATAAGGTGAGGGTATAGGGTCGGGGGCTAGGGCTTAACGGAAAATATTCATTCAAGATGCTAGTTGCAGTCTATATGCAGTCGTAAATCATCAGTCACATCACCACACAGCATCCTCCATCCTTCTCCACAGGCGCTTTGCGGCTCTCCTGTGGCTTTGGTGTCTTGCTGCGTTCGCTTTCGCTCGATGGTCTGTCGAGAGCAGCCCCTATGGTAAAGGCCCTCCGGACAGTTTGAGACTCGGGCGAAGCCGATCTCTGTGCTGGAGGCTTGAGCTCCTTCTCCTTAGCCTCGCTCGTCTCCTTGGCCTCTTCTGCCTCTTTCGAGGCCACCACCTTCTCTGCAAGCCTCTGGAAACTCTCGGCAACGTTGATGTTGCTCTTTGCGGAAGACTCAAAGAAGTCCACCACCCCGAGTTCTGTGGCCAGTGCCTCGCCTTCACAAGTCGACACCTGTCTCCCAGCGCCGTCCACCTGGTTCGCCACAATCACCACAGGTGGAAGTTCGCCCTGTACCATCATCACGTGTCTGAAGTAGTCATTCACTCGGCTGAAGGAGTCGATGTTACACACGTCGTACACAATGAGAAACCCATCCGCCTCCTTAAATTGCAGCTCCTTGAGTGGAGAGTAGTCGTCCTGTTGTGCTGTGTCGAGAACGTGGAGTGTGTATATGTTGCCCTCAACCGCCACGTCCTTCTCGTAAACGTCCTCCACGAGTGAGTCAAAGTCGGTTGGGAAGTGGCCCTGGGTGAACTGAAGCGCCAGGCTCGACTTGCCCACGCCCACCTGTCCCAGTACACAAAGCTTGATGTTTCCCTTGCGTGGCATGCCTGTGTTTCAGATTAAGCAGAATGTGCCAATATATACGGAAGACTAGTCCCTTAAAGAATGGAAAATACGCTGGTGGAGCGCCTACGTGCGAAAAAGAAACTTCCACCAATGGCGCATAACGTTGCATATTTGCACAACGGCGAAGCCGCTTGTGCTGCGCTTACCGGCAAAACACCGCATCAAAAAGTTTGCTCTGCATACAGCGCCGTGTGGAAACAGAAACGATAGCGCTCCAGGTGACGTATTTTGTAGTGGTTTTTGACTCTGGCTGGCCCGATTCTCGCTGAGGGGGGGCCTAACCTCGCAAACACATACAGGCACATGAGGGCCCCACCACACCACAGTCGATCTCCCAGCGTGACCTCTATCTTAATGTTGCCGCACTAAGGAGTTTCCAATCATCAGCTGGAGACGTGCTACAGTGTCTATGGCTGGGACAAAGAGCCCCACACACTATCGCAACCCTATCACAATACACTGTAAGAGCTTAGTCGGCACGCGATGCAGAAATACTAAATGCACATACGCGGTGTACTTTTCTTTTCCCCAGGAATGGCACGACATTCCCGATGTCGGTCTTGTGTAAGAACGCGGCTCGACAAATCATGAAGATTTCCCAAGGGCTTTCGAAGCGGTCAGACGCCTACAGCTGCACAACCGTTTTCTGGTACGCGCACACGCGGCAGGTTCCTGCTGGAGAAGCACGCTGGAGCCGCTTTTGCCACCAGCCTCGAAACTCGGGTGCCAAGTGAAGAAGAACCAGTGTGTGCGAGGCCAGGTCCCACAGTGCTATGCGTAGTGTATTTTCCGCCTACATTCGACTTATAGTCTACATGCCTCGGCAAGCATGGAAGATCTCGTAGATCACCTGTCATCGTTTCTTTTTTTTCCTCTATATCTGCTGAGCCTCGTTGAACCGCTGAGTCTCTGTCTCAATCACAAACTCCAGCGCGTTTGCGAGGTTGGTAAACAGCTTCTTGGATCCCTTCTGCTTCACCAGTGTAATCTGGCGGGTATCAAAGTCGAAATCGATCTGGAACCGTAGCGGGCTGCCCAAGGTAAAAGTAGGAGGCACCGTGGCCTTGATAGAGTGCTGTCCTTCACTTATGGTGGTGAGTGTACCCTCCTTGCGCTTCAGCTCAAGCACAACCTTGATGGCCCTCTTGAGCAAAGCTAGAGGAATCGTACACTGGTAAGTCTTACTCTGCTGCTTCTTCTTCTTATCATCACTTGACACAAGGCTGCTGAAGAATTTGGTAAACCAGTTACTTTTCTTCACAGGGACACCGGCAGTTGCCGCAGTCGGTGCAGGTCTCTTGGGCTTGAGCTCACTTTTCTGGAAAGTGCCACTCGAGCTTGTCTTGAAATCGTTCTCCTGGATCATCTTCAATGGAGACTGCTTGATAGGCTTGGCATCCAGACTGTTTGCAGTCTTAACGAGGTTGCTTCCGCGCCAGTTGTAGTCGTCAAAGATCATCGTCACCCTCTTTGCGCCCTCATCGCCTTCATCGTCAGTGTTGTCTGCAAACAGCGAGTTGTCAATGATGGTGCTCTTTGTTTCATTTCTCTCGTCAGGAATGTTGAGTCTCGCAAATGGCATGCGTGGTGCAGGCACGTCACTCTTCAGATCGCTAGCGTTATTGAATATGCTTCCCCTGATGTCATTGGAAGGTTGTAGTACCTGTGTCAAGTTGGAAGAGGCCTTGCGGTGATGCTTTATTACCGAATGGCTCGAGTGCGATTTGATGAAATGCTGGCTCACATTCACATCCGCATACATGCTATCCTCTCTCATCCCCGTCACAGTAACATTGGATCCATTAGCTATTGGCACAATAGTGGCTGTCTCAGTAGTAGCTGGCACCTCAAAGTCGAACGAGATGTCCTGCGTAGTGAAGGAGCTATAATTGGAAGATACAACACGCTCTGGAAGCGGCGGCACATCGCTCGCGATCCTCAGCTCAGACTGCGTGTTCTTCAAGATCGCAGCCAGGTTGATCGACGTTGAGGATTTGGAGTAGTAGATCCTTGAGTTGGTCTTCTTGTCTCTGGCCAGAGAAACACCGAACCGTTGAAGAACCTGTGCTCCATCTTCGCTCACAGTTCTTGGCTTGTAACGAGGGTCTAGTGTATGCTTCTTAGCATGTGAAATGGGCTGCGATGCACCGCGTCTGCTCACCTCAAAGGGACCCAGCTTAGGCAGCACCTTAGGCTCAGGCATCTGATTATGCTGTTGCTTTGGCTGTGGCTGTGGCTTTAGCTGAGGTTGTAGTTGCTGAGGTTCGGGCTTTGACTCCATTGGCTTCTCCTTAAGCTGGGGCACTGACACTTCTTTCGGCTCCTCCTTTATTGGCTCTGCCTTAGGTTTCTCCCCCATACTGAATATCTCATTGTATAGGGATGCGAGCTCTGCTGATGGCCCATTTTCCGTGTCGATATTCAGCCAGTCAATTTCCAGATCCGGTAATGGCGGCAAAAGACTTTGGCGCTTCTTCAGCGCAATGCTAGTGAGCGATCTCTTGCTGGAGGACCGTGACATGTTCTTATTGTTGAAGGAGACGCCTCTCTTGTAAGAGCTGGATGCCGAAATCAGAATCTGGCCAGTAGCACTCTTGGCCACCTTCTTCTTAGGCGTGGTCGGTAGAGGCATCTCCACAGACTCTGTCTTGACAAGAGTGGACCCGTCGTCATTTGTGATGAGCGTCTTGGCCACGCTCTTACTCTTCTTCATTGCAGAGGGTTTCTGGTGTTGCTTCTTGTAGCGCAAAAGCAAAAAGTAGAACATCTTCTCTGGGTTTGAATGGGGTGATGTGAGTTTAGGGATGAGTGTGGCCTCTGTAGCGCCATGGAAAAGGATCGAAAGACTCTTGGCAATGTCCGGGTCGATCTCCTCTCTCTTGAGTTGTAGCTTCTCCACCTCACTTTGACAGTCGTCGATGCGGTCCTTGTCCGCCTTCGAGCCCTTTGCATTGGCAATCTGCTCATACTTCTTCATCAGCGGGTGTGTGAGGATGCTGTCAACTCCGATACGCTTGACCGGGTCCACGTTGAGCATTTTCCAGATGAGGTCCTTGGCCTCCTTGCTGAGGTAGTTGGGCATCACGAAGCGGCCGCTTTGCACCTTGAGCAGCAGCTTTCTGATGTTCTCATCGTCGAAGGGCAGGTGGCCCGTGAGCAGGGCAAAGAGGATGATACCACACGACCACACGTCACTCGGTGAGCCGTGGTAGCTTTTCCCCGTCACGATCTCTGGCGAGGCGTAGTGTGGCGAGCCACAGCTTGTCTCCAGCAGCTTGTGATCCACCTCGAGAGCAGCCATGCCAAAGTCGGCAATCTTGATGTTCATGTTCTTGTCCAGCAGCACGTTCTCCGGTTTGAGGTCTCTGTGGCAGATGCCAAACTGGTGGCAGTACGCCACACCGGAGACGATCTGGCGGAAGAAGCGGACCGCCTCCTTCTCAGGGAGCTTGCCGCGCTTGATGAGGTAGTCAAAGAGCTCGCCGCCCTCCACGTACTCCAGCACAAGGTAGAGCTCTCCCTTGTTTTCCCAAACATCGTAGAGCCCCATGATGTGCTGGTGCGAGATGAGCTTCATGATGATGATCTCCCGCTCGAGCCCGTAGGGAGCCTCGCGGCCAAACTTGGCCTTGGAGACGATCTTCACTGCCGCGAGCTGGCCCGTGTGCTGGTGCTTGGCCAGCCTCACACGGCCAGTGGAGCCCCTGCCCAGCGTTCTGCCCAGCCGCCAGGGCCCGACGTGGTTCTGGGACTTGCGCTTGGACGAGTTGGTGTTGGTGGACACCTGTGAGAGCCGCTTCGTGGCATTCTCCACGGACACAACAATCTTGTCAATCTCGTTGTTGGCCTGGTTCGTGATGGGCTGCAACGCTGCCCGGGCCGCCTTCTGGGCAAAGTTCGTCGCCATGCTTTACCAAACGCTGTAGCTAGGACTGGCAGCTGCGATTCCGGCGTGGAGCGAGTGAGTGCCGGTGGTGATGGAAGGGGGAATCGAAAAAACATAAACATCGCGACGCGGCCGTTGCCGGGACAACTGGCCAAGCCATAAATCTCGAAGGGCAAAAGCTCGAGAGGCTCGAAGCGTTGGGCTCGTGATGGGACCGTATCTGGCCTAGTGTATGAGGCTGTGGATAGGCCGCTGGTTGTGGGTAGGCCGTCTGGCGGAGTGGCTGTCTTTAGATCAGATCGCCAGATCGCCATCGCCAGACTCTAGATCAGAATTCCGGATCGTGGCCAACTGCCTCAGCTGTCTAGATGGGCTTACGGCCCCTTATCACTAGCTAGGCGTTCTGCCCTGGTCCTCCCGCACCATCATGGGCCATATGAGGCCTCCAACTCTTGCTACTATTCCAGCTATGCTCGTCTATGCTCTACTTCTGCTCCACAGTGGCTCCCTCGTTCGCAGGCTCCAGCAGCAGCCAGCGGCACTCGATGCCCTCCCGCTTGAATCTCGACAGAATCTCGTTGGCAATCTCCTCAAAGTTCTGTGTAGCCAGAGCCAGGATCGTAGGACCGGCTCCAGAGAGGCAGATGCCCAGCAGGCCCGGGTGGGTCTTTGGAGTCACCGACGACAGGATCTCCGTGAGCCCCGGAATCAGCGTCTTGCGGTATGGCTGGTGGACTCTGTCCTGCATTGCCGGGTAGATGAGCTCCGGGTCTGGTGGCGATCTCGCCAGCGCAGTCGTCAGCACGGCCAGTCTCTGCAAGTTGAAGATCATGTCCTTGGCGGTGTAGGCCGTTGGCAGGACGCCGCGGGACTTGGCTGTGGAGACCTCAAAGTTCGGGATGATGGCGACGCACTTCACCTCAGGACACCACGTGTACTTGATGTGTCTGCCAATGTCGTGTGGTGGGATCGGAGGCGCCAGCCCCGTGTTGTGGCCTCCAGCAGGCTCAGGAAGCACTTCTGAGAGAGGAATCTCCTTGCGCTCCATCTCAGAGGCGCTGAGGTCCCGGAGGTACGACCCTACAAAGCCACCCATCATCGCCGCGGTGATGTTGTCTGGGTGTCTCTCAATCATCAGGCAGTAGTCCAGCATGCGCTGCTTGTCGAAGCCGAGCTTGCCGATCTCGTTACCGAGGATCACACCAGCCACGACGGCAGCTCCAGACGAGCCAAGGCCTCTGCCCAGTGGGATCGGGTTGTCGACGGTGATGGAGGTGCCGATCGGGAAGGTCCGGATCTCGTTGCATCTCAGCACGTAGAGCGCCGTTCTCGTGATGAGGTTCTCGTCGGACTTGAGCGGCACGCCGTCGGCGCCCTCGCTCTCCTTGGTGTAGGTGATGAGGCAGTTGTTAGGGTCATCGCTCGTCGAGCTCGAGTCCACAACCACGTCGAGAGTCAGGAAGAGGTTGAGGCCGATGCCCAGCACGTCGAAGCCCGGCCCGATGTTGGCGGACGACGCCGGCACCTTGATGGTAAAGTGTCTGGCCATTGGTGTTGGAGTGGTGGTGAGACGGTGAATCATTCCCGGATCTCGCCGTGCGGCGCGCGCCCGGGCAGCCGAAATAGGCAATTCCGACTCACCATCAACACTTCCTCAACACCTCTGAAGCCACCAATGAAAGTGCCCCGGAACCTAAGCTTCGCCCACTCGAAGCTCCCGAACGGGGTCAGGGTCGCCACCATCGACACTCCCGGCCACTTCTCTGCGCTCGGGCTCTACGTCGACGCCGGGTCCCGGTACGAGACGGCAAAGACCAAGGGAGTGTCCCACCTCGTTGACAGGCTCGCCTTCAAGTCGACGAGGAGCTTCTCGGGCCCGCAGATGCTCGAGCGGCTCGAGCTCCTCGGCGGCAACTACCTGTGTGCCTCCGCAAGAGAGGCGCTGATGTACCAGGCCTCCGTCTTCAACAAGGACAGGGAAAGCATGTTTGAGCTTCTGGCGGAGACGGTAAGCGCCCCGCTTATCTCCGAGGCTGAGCTCCAGGAGCAGAAGCTGACTGCGCAGTACGAGATTGACGAGATCTGGCTCAAGCCGGAGCTCATCCTGCCCGAGCTGCTCCACAACGCCGCCTACAGTGGCGAGACGCTGGGCTCGCCGCTGCTCTGTCCGCCAGAGCGCCTGCCGTCGGTCTCACGTGACCTCATTGCCGAGTACCGGGCACAGCTCTACCAGCCCGAGAGCATCGTGGCGGCTTTTGTCGGCGTTGAGCACGAGGAGGCCCGGCAATTGGCGGAGAAGTACCTCGGCTCCATGGCACAAAACACCCCCAAGGCCGCGATGGCCGAGGCCGTCTACACTGGAGGCGAGATCGCCGTGCCCGCACCACCAGCCTTTGGCCAGCCAGAACTCGTGAGCCTCTACATCGCCTTCGAGGGCCTGGCCTTTGACGATCCTGACGTTTACGCCCTCGCTGTGTTGCAGACGCTCCTGGGAGGCGGAGGCTCCTTCTCTGCCGGTGGCCCGGGCAAGGGAATGTACTCGAGACTCTACACCCAGGTGCTGAACCAGTTCTACTACGTGGAGTCGTGCCTGGCCTTCAATCACTCCTACACGGACTCTGGACTCTTTGGCATTTCCGCCTCGTGCATCCCACAGGCTGCTCCGTACCTGGCAGACGTCATCTGTAGACAGCTGGCGCAGACCTTTGCCACAGGCAACGGTGCGCTCAACGAAACCGAGGTGAACAGAGCCAAAAACCAGCTGAGATCATCGCTGATGATGAACCTGGAGTCCAAGATGGTGGAGCTCGAGGACCTCGGAAGACAGATGCAGGTGCGTGGGACCCGTGTGCCGGTCCAGGACATGGTGGACAAGATCAACGCCCTCACCGTGGCAGACATCAGAAGAGTCGCCGAGAGAGTGCTGACGGGTAATGCGAGCGAACGCGGCTCGGGCATGCCAACGGTCGTGGTGCAGGGCGAGCGCGAAACCTTCGGAGATATCGGCGAGGCCATCGCCGCCTACGGCCTCGGCAAGCAGCAGCAGCAGCAGCAGAAGCGCTGGTTTAAATAGTGTACATAAAGATATTCGAACTTCTGTAGACCTACGAGGCACTCCTGGTGATGTAACTCTTCATATAAATACCTCTGCCGTCGGCATCTCCCGCTTCCGCACACTCAGCGTCTCAAACTTGGTACGCCACTCCCCCACCTCTCTCTCCAGCTCACTCTCCCGCTCTTGCAAGTGCAGAATCTCCCTCTCGGCCCTCTTGATGTTGATGCGGGCGTTGGAGTCTGCGCTCTGCCACTTCTGGATCGCATTGAACAGCTCGCTGATCTTGAGCTCGTACCGGCTTCTCTCCTCATCGAACCGGTTGATCTGCTTCGACTGCCTATCCACCTTGGCCTTGAGCTCGTCAGCACTCCGCTGAAGCGTAGACGACGACTTGGCAGCCTCGAGCCGGGCATTGGTCTCCTTCTCCAGCCTACGCTCAAGCTCGTGCACCCGCTCAACCCACTCCTCCTCGTGGTTGTAGTTGAGCTTATCCTCCAGGTCCGCTATGCGGTTCTTCAGCGTCTCGGTGAACTTTCCCAAGCTCTGGTTCTCCTCGCTCAGCACAACATTCTTCTGCTTCTCATCGTCAATCAGAGCACTCAGCTTGTCGTGAATCGCCCGCATTCTCTTGCCCTCTACCTTTAGGGCATCAGCCTCATCGCGGTACTTTTCAATTGCCTCCTTAAGAGATGCCTCGTTCCGGCTGGCAATTTCACGCTCGTTGTCAAAGACTGCGTACTCGCTGCTCATGTCACGAACGTTCTTCTCAAGTCGCTTCTTATCTGCTTCAAGTGCATCCCGCTCCTTGATAAGAGAGTCCACAGACTCGTTGAGACTGCCAATCTGCTTCATCAGAGACCGCAGCTTCAACTCCAAGTCCTTTTGAGACGCCTGAAGTGCCTCGTAGTCTGCCCGAAGCTCGTTGGCCACGTGCACGTAGTGCGTCTTCTCCTTTGTAAGCTCATTCACTTCCTGCGTCTTTTGCATCGCCAAACGGTCAAGCTCAACCTCCAACGACCCGATACTCTTGCGCAATTCTGTCTCACTGCGTAAAGAGCGTGCCAAATCGTCATTCATCTTGCGCAATTGAGCCTCGTGTCTTCTCTTGTCATCCTGCGATCCCTTCATCAGACGTTCATGGTACTGCTGGATCTCCTCCTTCAACAGCATGTTGGACGCCTCCTGCTTGGACAGTTCTGTATCCTTGGACTCTAACGCCTGCTTCAATTGGCTGACCGTCGCTGCCAGCTTGGCACTTGCCATCTCCACTTGGGCATACTCTTTTCTCGCTTTCTCAAGCTCGCTGGCTGTGGTGGCAAGAAGCTCTTTCGCATGCTTTTCTTGGAATTTGGCTGTGCGTGCAATGCCTTCACTCTCTTGTAATTTATTGTGATAATCAGTGGCACGCTCCTTATAAAGATTCAAATTGTTGGAAAGACTCTCGTTCTTGCCCTCAATCGCTTGCAATTTCAGTTGAAGCCTTGCGAGCTCTTCACGTGCGATTGCAGAGACGTCACCTTGCTGCGGAGATTGCTCTGGCTCACTCGCCTTGAATTGGTGAGCCTGATCTTTACCTCGTTGTCTTTCTAAAAGTCTCAGTCTAGCCTCGGTGGCCTCCAACTTGGCCTTGTCAACATGTGCTGGAGGCGTTGGAGCCGTGTTGAGCTCTCTCAAGGCTCTATCTGACACCACACGGCTTGTACGCTTGGCCTTTTTCTCCAGATCGAGCTCGATACTCAAGGCCCTTAGCTCCCTCTCCAGTCTCTCATTGGTACTTTGCAACCGCTCAAATTCCTCATCACCGATGATTGGAGAAACACCAGCACCAATTGACTCGCGCAAGCGTGACAACTGGATCTTCAGCTGCTGTTTGTCAAAGGTCTCAGACGCAAGCCGGGTATGTAAGAGACTTATATCTGTCTTGAGCTTGTTTTTCTCCAGCAGTTCCTTCTTCAAGACAGCACTCTGCTCGTTCATGTGCAATCTCATTGCTGCGTATTCCTTGAGCAGCAACTCCTTATTGTCTCGATTGGTGTCAAAGTGAGAGTTGAGCGATTTGGAACGGAACGCTCCTTGAGCGGCTAGCACGCCAGCCTCTTTCTGCCCTTTCTGGAAAGCTTCGTTCTCAGCTTGTGCTTCTTTCAGCCTCTCACTTAACTGAGAGGAACGCGCCTTTTCCTCCTTAATCTCAGTCCTGAGATACTCTAGCTGTGACTTAAGACTCAAAAGCTCGTTGTCAAACTGCTGTCTGCCCCTCTTGAAGGTGACATCATCTGCAATCTTCTTTTGAAGAAGCTCGCGCGCCTCATTAGCCTCATGCTCGAGCTGCTTGTATTTCACTTGAAGAGCGGTCATGTCATGCTTCACAGTGTCCAGTTCTCCGGAAACACAGCGCTGCTCACTCCTCAGCGAGTCACGCTCCTTTTGAATCAGCTTGATTTGTTCTTCCTGTCTTGACAGCTGCTCCCGCAACGACTGTAGTTCGGATTCCTTTTTGTTCATGATAGACGTGTACTGTGCCGAGGACTCCTGGAGCGTGCTTAGCTTCTTGTTGAGAAGTTTGTTCTCCTCCACTAGTTCTTTCACTTGCTTGTTGGCATTCGTGTAGCTCGAGTTCAGCGTTGCAACTTTCTCTCCTAGAGCCTTATCGGAATTATCGAGCTTTCCTTGAAGCTCTTTAATCTGAGCCTCTTTGGTGCCTAGCAGTCCCTTGAGCATGGATATCTCCTCATTGACACGTCTGGTAGTCTCTTTGAAGCTCTGCTGGCTCTCTTCGGTCTTCCGAAGTGACATCTCTAATTCTGAGATTCGACTGCTCAAATCCTTCTTTTCTTGCTCAAGGGCTTTGATAAGTCTGTTACCCTTCTCAAGGTCAGATTCATAGGATTTGAGCTTGTCAGAAAGCTCCTCCTGTGATTTTTGCGACTCATCCCGCTGTGCCGTGAGGTTTTCAATATTGACAAGAGTTTTATCGAGTTTGGAGGTCAGCTCCTCTTCTCGAACTCTGGATTCAGCAAGTACTGCCTCTTTCTCTTTGAGCAGGCTCCTTTCAGCCTCTAGAGCTGCACCAAGCTTATCCAGTTCTTCAGAGGTCGACATGTTCTTGGAGTTGATTTCAGCCTTCTCGGCCTCGATTTCGCTCAACTTCTTCTCGAGTGTCTTGATTTGTTCACTGAACTTCTTGGTTTTCAAGAGCTGCTGTGAAGATCCGAGCATGGGCTTGATGTCGGAGTAGAGAGCGTACCACGGATCTTCCCGTAGCTCGTTGTAAGCCCTAAACGCCTTCATGAGGATCTGAGATGCCTGGATCTTCTCCAGTCTATGCTTGATCACTCTTCTTTTGAGAACGCCCCTGCATATAGCCTTGAATTCCGTGAGCGTCTCCTTGATCTGCTGATCTCTCTTTAATTCGAGTTCCGCCAAGACACCGGCTTTGAAGAACACTTTGGTGGATCCAACCCTATATGACTCAACATCCATTCTGAGCGCACGCAGAATCTGCTTACAGTTTTCCTTCATGCTTGTCTTGTAGTCGGAATCGGAAGAGAGAACCTTGTAGCGGTCGAAGAATTCCTTGAAGAAGATTCTGTTCGGGAAACCCGAACGCACAATTCTGATTCCCTCAAGAACACCATTGCACTTCAACTGATCTAGAACCAAGGTCTTGTCAAATATGTGCGGTTTCTTTTTGTGGTTTGGTATGATACACCGTACGAAATGTGGATGAGTGGATGCCAGCAGGTTCAGCAAGTCGCCAAGCTCTTCCTTATGCCGCTGAGAAACAGTTCTGAAGTTTGATCCACGCTGAGAGTTCTCTGTAGAATACAGATTGGAAATGAACTCGACACTGGACTGATTTAGCATCTCCACAACACTGTCCGAGAGAGGGTCACGGTTTTTCTCAATCCAATTATCGATGGTGTATTCGACATCACCAGCATAATGCTTCACGGTGAACTTGTTGGCGAACTTGGAAGGCACAAACTTTTCATTCGATCCTTTACAGTACTGATTCAACTTATCAAAGAAGGACGTATCTGTGGCTTTCGGTACAATACATTCTTCTTCCAGAATTGGGAAGATTCCAATGGGTTTTTGCTTTTCAATGAGATCAATCGTTTGCTGCAGATCCTGGCCGAAATCGATAAACTTCCAATCTATGTCCTCTTTGATATACTCATCCTGCTCCAATACAAACATATGATGGTTAAAGAACTGCTGCAGCTTTTCGTTGGTATAGTTTATGCACAGCTGCTCGAAGGAGTTTTGTCGAAAAATCTCAAATCCGGCAATGTCAAGCACCCCAATGAAATGTGATCCAGCACCCCCATTGTCCAAATTCTCGTTGATGGCATCAACAAGATACTTGAATGTCTTCTCATAAAGCGACTTTGCCAAGGCATCGAGGGCAAATTTGGCCTCTGCAGGTTTCCGTGACTGCCTCACGAACTCCCTTCCGGCTTTCACTTTTGGCCTGAGTATGGACTCAGTGAATGAGGATGTGGAAACCCCAAGAAGTTCACATAATGTCTCAACAGAGGTTTTGAAAGATGCCTGTTCTGTGCGCATCGACGTGAATTCAATGTTTCCAAGATGAAGAATGATAGCGAGAATCTTGAAGATCTCGTAGTATTTTGTCTTCTCGATTCCCATTACATCAAGCGCCTGCTTCAACATCTTGAGCTCCCTCTTGTCGTCAACTCCGGGAATTGTGGCATTGCCGCCACGTAGATAGTTGAATTCTGATGGTGATCGACTCAGCCCTAGGAGCTCCAACTCTTTTTCTGTAAGGCCCGCGAGTAATTGGTAGAAAACATGGTAATTACGCTCATGCTGTGACTGCTTGGTGACACGTGACTTCTCCAACAAATACCAATCGATCTTTGCCCCTGCAATCTTACCATTATGGTCAAATTCGATTTTGATGAATTTACCAAAACGAGAGGAATTGTTGTTACGCACCGTCTGTGAGTTACCGAACGCTTCGAGAATCGGGTTTGCTTGGATAATCTGCTGCTCAAATGAGCTATCGCTCTGGCCTGCAGTTATTGCAGCGAGATACTGGATAATCTTTTTTGTGTTCTCCGTCTTTCCTGCTCCCGACTCACCGGTTACAAGAATGGACTGGTCTTGTTTATCTGTGAGAAGCTTTTGGTAAGCTTCCTCCGTTTCGGCAAATATATGAGGTTTGGTGTCAGCTTTTGGTACATTGTGATACATATTAACGTAGTCATCGCTGTATATGTCCAGCCGATTGTATGGGTTTATAGCAACCAAGAACAACCCAGAGTATGTGTAAATGAGATCGTCTTTGTAGCGTTTTTCTAAATTGTACAGAACGCTCGGTTCGTTGAGAAATGTCAGCTCTGCAATATCGTCCGCCTTGTCAAACTTGCTGGGATTCACTTCTTCGACGTCTTTCGAGTGGATCACCTCATCCTGAAGTTAGATCGATCCTATGACAAAGATCGCTGGACCATAATCAAATGAAACTATTGAGAGACCAATCATTGCGATTGCCACCCTTGATGCATGAAAGCCACAGGAAGCAATGGAATTGACTTGAAGTCTACCTTAGGCCTCATTTGTACTGTCACAGTCCATACTTAATACATACCGTCCCATCATCGAAGCGCACCTTAACTTGATCACTCCCTATTGGCTCAACAATATATCCTTTGCGGAACACATCGGACTTATGTGGAACCCAAACCCAGTTCCGGGAGTCCATGTTATGGTGTTGACTTGCTTAGCAGTATAGCGATGCGTCCTATTAAAGATCTGATTGACATGTTGAAACGTAAACAAAAGTTGTTTACATTACGCGAATGCCTCTGGAATAGGCAATTGCCTCATTTGGGGGTAAAGTGTATTTATTATGTAATCATATGCTGCCTTTCGTGGCTGTTTCGGTGACTTTTCACGTAAGCATTCGCGGATATCCTCGAGACGGGCTATCTATCCTTAAGGTGTATCAAGTCGTTACACAATGAGCGAACTGGGCATCGCACTTCCCTCAGTGTCATCGACATTGAATGTGCTCGTGGTGACCATTGCCGCCATATATGGTGGATGTAAGTTCCGTGGTGTTGCAAGCTAACATAAGACATTCTCTTCACAGGCCAGGGATCAACCTTTGATGTTGGCTATTTCCTCTCCCACACATCCCCTTACATGTGGGCAAATCTCGGTATAGCCTGCTGCATTGGATTCAGTGTTGTCGGAGCTGCCTGGGGCATCTTCGTGACCGGGTCGTCTATCATTGGTGCTGGTGTGCGTGCGCCTCGTATCACCACCAAGAACCTTATATCCATCATTTTCTGTGAGGTTGTTGCCATTTACGGTTTGATCACTGCAATTGTCTTCTCTTCTAAGCTCACTACAGCTACGGCAGAGACTCTTTACTCAAAGTCAAACCTCTACACCGGATACGCGGTTTTCTGGGCTGGGCTTACAGTGGGGATTAGCAACCTCATCTGTGGCGTCGCTGTGGGCATTACGGGTGCCACCGCTGCGGTCTCTGATGCTGCGGACTCTTCATTATTCGTCAAGATTCTTGTGGTGGAGATTTTTGGGTCGGTGTTGGGCCTCTTTGGGCTCATCGTGGGGCTGCTAATGGCCACCAAGGCTGTGGACTTCCAGTGATGAAAGCTGCCACAAAGGCAATGTGTGTAGTATCTAAGCGTTAATCTACATCATTCTAACTTCTTCAATTAAGCAAGCTTACTCTCCCTGGTAGTCTGGGTTCTTCTTCAAAATCACAATGCCGTCCAGGAAGGATGACAGCGCAATGAACTCGCTGTTCTCCTCGAGCTCCGCCTTCTCACCATATCCCAAAAGCACAGGCGTGGTTTGAGTGACCCAACCCGTGATCGTCTTAGGGTTACCAGCCTGTCCCACAACATCCACAGCCTTACCGACTCTGACAGTGACTGGAAGCTCGTTAAGGTCTTCATCAACGGTGACGAGAACTCTAGGGCGTGCGGCAGCGTTGAGGAAGAAGAGCAGATAGTGGTGCTCCATGATGAACTTTGGCTCTAGGAAGGAAACCGCAACCGTCAGTAACGAGGCAAGAGTCACCTTGGAGAGGACTCTACCCTCGGTGTTGAATGGGTTGAGCGTGAGCGTTCCCTTACCCAAATGAGTCAAACCCTGTGCAATTCTCGTTGTGAAGAGGGCATTGGCATCGCTGTGGTAACCCGTCAGCTGTCTAAAGAGCTGTGCGAGTCTGGCATTGTTTGTGCCTGTGCCAATGAGTCCCATGGCAAAGATTGCATTGATGGCAACGTCAGTGTCCTGGTCGTGCGACATACGCGAGAGAGACTCGATGATATTCACCTGTGGGTTGGATGTGGACAAGAGGCCAATTCCCAGAGGAACGGCACGGCGGATTGACTCAGAGCCGTAGTCCAGGAGATGGCCATAGTGTCTGAGCGACATTGTCTTGCCAATGTCTTCTCCAAGGGCAATGACTGCGATACCGAGCACTGCGTATGCCAAAGAGTCGTCAGCCTTCTCCTCTTTTTCCTCCTTCTCCTCATCATCGTCCTTATCCTCCTTCTCTTCCTCGTCCTTCTTCTCGACATCAACATCTCCATCTGCGTCAACCTCCACCTTTTCCTCTTTTTCCTCCTTCTCCTCATTTTCCTCCTCCTCATTCTCCTTCTGCAGATCCTCACCGGAAGGTGTCAGAATCTCAAACAGGCGCTGGATCTCCAGGACGTTGCCCGTCCCTGCGTGAGCACAAATACGTGTAAGCACCTCCAAACTCTTTGAGATTGGGTGCTCCACAGCTGTAATCGTTTCAAGCACATCCTCCACCTGGTCTGGCTTGCCCATGAAGAGAAGACCCAGACCCAGTGCCAAGAACTTGGTCCACTTGCTCTCCAACTGCTCAAAGCTACGCTCGAGCAAAGTCTGCAAGATTGTATCGGTGATGTCGCCGTTACACGTTCCGACGAAGGCGTGGCCCAGGGCCAGGGCAGACAATGCGGAAATCTCAACTGGCACCTCCAAGTTGGCAACTAGCGGCAGAAGCAGCTCCATCAAATCCCAGTTTTGCGATCCTGAGAAGGCGAGGGTGAGACCAAGAATGGCGGACATTGCGAGCTTAGGGTTCGAGTTTGTCACATAGTCTTGCAACAACAGAAGCACCGAACCCACCTCGTCATGAGCACCAGACCCAGTGAGACCCATCCCGAGCAAGGCACCAGCCTTGATCTCCTCGTCTGTAGAGTAAAGGTACTTGTCCAACAGCTGCACGGCCTCTGTATCCCACTGGTGAACAGATCCGAGCGAGGCGGTGGTGGAGAGCATACCGTCCCCCTTTGTTTTGTAGACCCATTTGTCATCTGTAAGCATCTTCTCTGAGCCGTAGCCCAAGTTGAGGAAGGCATTGACAAACGAGGCAGCAAGGTTCTGCTTGGCAGAGTCGATACCGTCGGACCGCGTCTCCAAGTGGCTCTTGTAAACATCCTCCGGCACCTTTGGCTCAAGCAGATTGAGCTCCTTGGCAACGTACCGGAACTTTCCCGAGAGATGTCTGTTGTCAATGAGCTCCTGCACTTCTTCATTCTTGTAGGCCGAGTTCTGCTTCGCGAGGATCAGCGCCAATTGCTTCTTGACTGTGATGTCGCCCGCAGCGTTGAACACGGCGCCAATGAGCTCCTCGCTGTCGATACGGATGGCCAGTGCCAGCGCCTGTGTGAGCTCACCGTGCTCGAGGTAGATCGTGTAGGCTGTTTGCAAGAAGGCCAGGTCGTCTGGAGGCGGTAGGAGCGGTACACAGCTCACGAGGTAGAGACCCACTCTCTTGAAGATGGTCTTGTCCACAAACTGCGGGAGCTCCCCAATGTTGTCTGTCTCGAGCAGAAGATCCACAGCGTCCGCCTCCTGGTTGTGCTTGAGGAAAAACGGCACCATCTTGAGCACGAGGCCCTTGAGCTCAGCCTCCGTGAAAGGACTCGACTCCTCCTCCAGCATCTCTGCCGAGGCCTCGCCAACCTCCAGTGCGAGGAAACGGATGTATTCGTGACCCCACTGCGTGTAGTTTGGCTCTTTCGAGGCGAGACGGTATGTGAGAGCTGCGTGCTTGGACTCCTGTGTCATGCTGAGTACCGAAAGAACATCGGCAAAGCTCGACTTGAGCTCCTCATTGCTCCACGTCTCAAAGGCCGATGTCAATGCCTCGTAGTGAGGATGCAGGAACTTGAGTGGCTTAGGGACAGCAGTCATCGACGATGTCGAGGACGAGATGTGCTCCTTGAGCTGGCTCAGCGCAGGCCCATACAAGGAGGAGTCCTCACCAGTGAGCCGCTCAACGAGCATATCGAGATCCTCTTTCAGCTTCGCATCCTCCTCACTGAGCTCCTCCTCCTTCGGTTTCGGGTCGGGCTTGTTCTCAACTTCCTTCGACATGTGGTTGGTTGTTGGTTGGGTGGCGATTCGCGCGACAATCATAAACCACTACACTACTCCACCATACAATTTCACAATACATTCCGCTGAACAATTACAACAATTATTGCATTCTAATATTTCAACATGTCCTGATCACCGCTATGCTCTCCGATTGGTGCTAGAAGTCGAGGTATACCCCGTCAAAGGCCCGCCGCAGCCACGCCAGCAGCCGGTTGTACACCATGTCGCCAGCATTGTGGAAGCGGATCGCGTGGTCGCTGTCGGGGAACACGTGCACGTCGTAGTTCTCCACTCCGGCTAGGTTGAGCTTGTCGAGGAACTTGGCTGAGTGCTGGAAGTGCACGTTGTCGTCGCCGGTGCCGTGGCACAAAAGGAACCGCTTCGCCTTACCAATCTGTGTCACGTTGTGAACAGAGCTCTCCAAGTACCCTTCTGGGTTGTTCTCTGGAGTGTGCATGTACCGCTCCGTGTAGACAGAGTCGTAGAGACGCCAGTCCGTCACTGGAGCCACTGCCATACCGTAGCTGAAGGTTTCGCCAGCGTCTCTCTCCAAGGTCTTGAGTGTCATGTACCCGCCATAACTCCATCCGAATATCGCAATCCGGGACTCGTCCACGTACTTCTTGCTGCCCCAGTGCTTGGCAGCACTGATCTGGTCAAGCACCTCGTAGTGGCCGAGCTGGTCCCTCACGACACCTCTGAACTTTCTCCCTTTGAAACCGGTGCCCCTTCCATCCACAGTGACGACAATTGCGCCTAGCTGCGAAGCTACAACCTCGGGGAAAGCCATCTCAAACGTCTTCGTGACCTGCTGAGACCCTGGGCCCTGGTACATGAAGAAAAGAACAGGGTACTGCTTCGACTCGTCAAAGCCAGGTGGGAGACGCTCAAGGTAGTTGGCGAACACTCCAGGGGCAACTTCCACCTCTCCAAACACCATCTGCGGCAGTTTGTAGCCTTGCAAAACGCTTTGCAATACCTCGTTGGTATTGAACTGAGTCTTCTCGCCAGTGTGCAAGTCCAGCATCGTCTGTGACGGGATGCCTGGGCCCCGGTGGCTCAGTGCAACGTATCTCCCGCCAGCTGAGAACGAGGCAGACCACCAGCCCTCCTCTGTGTACCGCTTCTTCTCCAGCGTGTTGATATCCACAGAGTAAAGGTGTCTCTCAATGGAGGACTCCTCTGTCGAGATGTAAAAGACTGTGTCGTTGACGAGGGCACTTGGAGATACAACCTCCCACTTACCCTTGGTGAGGATCGTTGGCTCCTTGCTCTCTGGGGGTGAGAAATACGCAAGGTGGTTGTATCCCCCAACTGACACTGTGTCGATGTACCCGTTGTCTCTCGTTTCAGAGCGAGGCACGTAGATCGTGTCATGGGTTATCTCAAACCAGCTATCAGCCTTTTCGTCCCTCACCACTGTATAGGAAGCGTCTGTGTCGATGAGCACCACTTTCAAGAAGTCCGCCTCTCTGCTGATGGACTTGAGCAAGAGCTGGCTGTCAGCCACCCACACAACCTCTGTAAAGAGGTCATCGCTATAGTCCACAAACGTGGTACCATTATCGAGACTGAAGAGGCCGAGGCTTACACGAGGGTTGGGCATACCAGGCTTTGGGTACTTGATAAGCCGCAGATCTGGGTAGGCACCGTCATCCTGTGCCCAGTACGTGATTGGGAACTCAGGCACCTCCGAGTCGTTCGTACGTAGGAATGCCACATGGTCACCCTTAGGAGACCACCACAGGGCCGAGTCGCCTTCAAACACCTCCTCCTCGTACACCCAGTCCGGAATCCCGTTGAAGATGCTCTCCTCGCCATCGAACGTAGCCTGCACCGAGGAAGCTGAAGAAACATCGTACACGTAGACGTCGTTGTCCAGAACATAGGCAATGTGTGAGGATGTCGGGCTCCACACGGCAATTGACAGCTTCTCGGAGTGTAGTGGCGAGACGCTTTGCGCTTCGACATCCAGCACCCAGTAAAGCCCGAACGACGAGTGGCGGAAGTGCTGGGTCCAGTTTGTCTGCACAATGGCCTTGCTGAGATCTGGACTTGCCACAAAGGATGTGATCTCGTACACCTCGTTGTCGTACGTGAAGTTTGTGCCCGAGAGCCTCTGTTCGTAGTCGTCAGCCACAGCCTTGATCACATACTCCTCATTCTCGTGAGTGACGAATGTGCCTCTGTCTTCGCCGTCTGTCTTGATCCACTGGATGGAGCGGAACTCAGGGTGGAATGAAGTGTTGCGTAGCTCGTCGAACCCAATCACTGGGCCCGCAATGTGCTCCTTGTGGATAGCAGGCTCCAGCACTCGGAGCCGGAGATACCCAATCGCAGTGACAAGAGCAGCAGACCCCCATACGAGAAGCAGGGCCACTAGCCCAAGCACAAGGGGCAGCACCAGGGCGTTGCGTCTCCTCTGGAGCTTCTCCATGATAGTATGGGGCAGAGTACGGGGCAGCCACAAACGTCCCAAAGGGGCAGTTGCCGCATGCGGGGCTTACCCGGCCGGCGTTGCCGCGGCAACCACCCGCACACCAGCGTGCGCCACCCGGAGTGCGCAATCCAAAACATCAAAACAACAACCCACCACCTCCCCCAACCAATTAAGCCAGGGCCACACTCTTGACACATCCGTGACAGCACCGGCGACACCACAGCAGACAATAGGGAAATTGCCAGTTTCCACTAGACAATCGAACGAGTGATCCAGGCTCTTGTTGAGGCTTGAAAATTTTTCCGCAATTGCCGTGATAATTGCGACACCCCCTTGAGCGATATACCATGAGTCTCGATCCAAACGCCAACGTCAATAACGCTGCCAGTGCGTTGCAGAACGTCGGAATGGCACACACGGTGCCTCCGCAGTACTCCCAGCACCAGCTGGCCCACAATCAGTTTTACCAGCAGCAGGTTCAGCAGGCCCAGGCCCAGCAACTGCGCCAGCTCTCACATGACCTCCAGCACCAGCAGATGTACCAGCCTGGGTACCCTGCTCAATTCTCACAACCTCTAGGCCATGTGACGCAGCCAGGGCTGGCGCCACCAGGAGCGCCAAACTCCCTTCAGCGGATGCAGCTGCCTCGTACAGAGTTTACTGCGCGCGAGGAGCTTGTCGCGTACATTCACCAGTACGCCAAGGAGAATGGATTCGGTATTGTGATATCTCATTCCAATGAGAAGGCCATCTACTTCACCTGTGAGTTGGGAGGCACTTATCGTAACAAGCGTAACATCAACGACAAGGAGCGTAAGCGCAAGCTCACGACACGCAAGATAAACTGCCCCTTTTCGATGGTGGCAAACTGCAAGAAGAACGATGACGAGGAGGTTGTCAAGTGGGTGCTTCGTATAACCAACCCGGACCACAACCACGACAAGCTCAATGTCACCGAGAGCTATCCGATGCTGAGACGGCGTAACCCAGAGATCAACCGCCAGATCCGCGAGCTGTACCTCAAGGGTAACAAGCCACTGGTGATTGAGAAGTTGCTTAAGGAGATGTTTAAGGGTATCTACATTAACCGTGAGGACATCTACAACGAGACGCGTAAGATGAAGCGTGAGGAGAAGGTTAAGGGAACACCTGGCGATGCCCAGCTCAAGGGATTGCAGGAGACGGAGCACTTTGACCAGAACATTCCTTCGCTTCTTCAACAGGGTCTGCCTCTGAACTTGCCGTACCAGACAATGGCACAGCCTCAGGCGCAGTACTCTCAGCAGCTCTACCAGCAGATGGGCAACAGCGTGGTGAATCAGGCGATTGCCAACGCACAGCAGAACCCGCCCAAGGATGATGGCATGAGCAACATTGACATCTCGCTGGTGAAGCAGCAGATGTAGGTATATGGTTATGGATATGTAGTATGGATACTGGACCAGCGTAGGCTGTATTGTGTCTCACAAGCCTCATCGGTGACTATTCCCGTACTGAGTTAATCAATTGATGAGAATCTCCACTCGGAGATGATTGGTACTCAGTGTTATATATGACCCGATTGTACAAACCGCCCCTCAATTGATACCGACTGCCCTTGTTCATCAAGCTATCGCCTCCTCCAATTGGTACCAACTGCCCTTGTTCACCAAGCTATCACCTCCTCCAATTGATACCAACTGCCCTTGTTCATCAAGCTATCACCTCCTCCAATTGATACCAACTGCCCTTGTTCATCAAGCCATCGCCTCCTTCAATTGCCTGAGTGCAATCTACTATCTATACCTATACCAAGTACTCTTGTTCATTAAGTGGAGCTAGTGCCTCCCGTCCAGCCCAAACTCCAGCTCCTGTTCCAGCCCGGCAAACTCCGCCGCGTAGACGCTCTCGTGGGGTCTCGGCGGGAGGTCCTGCCTAAACTGTGCTGCTGGGATCCCCACTTGCGGGCTATCCAGAAACTGCTCAAACTCCTGGTCGACAGCCACCTCCATCTCCTCGTCCTGTAAACGGACCTCCGGGTTCATCATCTGCTGCTCCTCTATGGGCCGCCGCACAAACTCGCGGAAGCTCGCAACCTCCTCCCTGATCATCTCCCGCATCGTGTCGATGTCGTCAACTTCCTCGAAGGCAAAGTCGAACTTGGAGGGGCACAGCGGCTCGTCGCTCGGGTCGTGCCACACCTTGAGGTACGGATGTGTCAGCGCCTCCTCCACGGAGACTCTCTGCGCTGGATCCAGACACAGCATTCTATCCAGAAGGTCGAGAGCATCGGGGTTGGCGTTCGGGTATAGTTGCGAGAAGGGCACCTTGGGCATGTAGGGAAGCGATCTCACGTAGTCCTGGGCTCTCTGGGACCCGATCCGTGTGAGCGTCTCCTCTGGCGGGGTCCCCACAATGTAGAGGATCTGGTTCAATTGGTCGACGTAGTCCTTGCCCTTGAAGATGGGCTTGCCCCCAAGCAGCTCGGCGAGAATGCAGCCGACAGACCAGATGTCGATGGCCTTGGTGTACGACTGGAAGCTCAGCATGATCTCCGGCGCACGGTACCATCTCGTCGCCACGTACTCAGTGAGGAAGCCCGCGTTCTTCTCCGGGATGGAGGAGTACCCCCTAGCAAGGCCAAAGTCGCAGATCTTGAGCTCGCAGTCAGCATTCACCAGCAGATTGCCGGGCTTGAGGTCCCTGTGCAGCACGTCGGCGCTGTGGATGTACTTGAGCCCACACAGGATCTGGTAGACGAAGCTCTGGTAGTGGGCGTCCGTCAGTGGCTGGCCCGATCGGATGATCTGGTGCATGTCACACTCCATCAGCTCCTCGTAAAGGTACACCTCGTTGAAGTCCGGGCTCACAATGTCGAGGTCGTAGAGACAGGTGATGTTCTTGTGCCCCCGGAAGTGCCTCAGCAGCTTGAGCTCCCGCAGCGCACGCTTGCACAGGATCTTCTTGCTGAAGACGTTGGTGACCTTCTTGATCGCCACAGCCACGTCGGGCGTTTCCGAGTAGCGTGCCGAGCACACAATGCCGTACGCCCCGTGGCCCAGCTCCTTGATGAGCTCGAACCGCTTGTCGACGGTGAAGTCCTGATGGAAGACGCTGAAGGTGTGGCGGGCGGGCTCCATGGTGGTTGGTGGTAGCGAGGTGAAATTTCAAAGCGAGACGCGTAAGGGTCTGGTGCCCTTTAAGACGCTTCCGCTACGGTGGCACAAACGGCCTCTGGCCCTCTCCAGTCAGGCCTTACTAACGGTGGGAGAGTGTCGTGGTCCGGCTAGCGGTGTTTCTGGGCTGTTAGTGCCCCAGTGGTGAGCCAGCGGGGCATCTCTCGCACCGGCTAAAGAGGCCCGCCAGCTGCCGGGAAGGGCCCTAAATGGCCCAGAGCCAGGCTTAGTGATGGCTCACACACCAGGGCTTGTAGCTGGTGGCTCACATGGCCCGCCGAGTGGCGTTCCGGGCCGCGTTACTAATGGCTGCCTAATCTGCATGACTGCTCCTTGGTAATGGCGGTATTAAATGTGCCCTCACTTCTCGCCATCTCAAGGGGCCCCATGAAGTTCTGGTGGATTGTACGAGGCCAATTGGCTACCTGGACTACATTTACCAATGCCGTGACTCATATTAGGAGTCGATCTAGTGCTCGAGCCTCTGCAGCGACTCGTAGAAGCCCCTCACCGCCTCGTTTGCCCGGATCTTGCCCTTGCTGAAGTTGACAATCTGTAGAGCGTCTCTCGAGACAGCACGTGACAGTGCCACGTACACCTGACCAGCCTCAAACACCTTCTGTAAGTCCACCTTGACTCTCTGCAGAGTCTGGCCCTGGGACTTGTGGATCGAAAGGGCCCACGAGAGCAGCAAAGGAAGCTGGACTCTTGTTGGCGGCAGCGTGTCGCTCTTGTCACCCACTACAAAGTCGTCCCGCTCGACAAGCGTTATGCGGTGGCCTCCTGGGATGGCAAACTTCACCACGGGCAGCCGCTCAGAATGGTCGTGTGCGATGTAGGTGCAAAGCTCCATGAGCTCCGTCTGTCCAGGCCTCGTAGATATGGCCCTCGCAACTTCGTCAGGAACATCGTTCTTGCCATAGCACTTGCACACGAGCTGTAGGTCCTCGATATCGCTAAGCGATTGCAGCGACCGCTTCATGATGAAGGTGGAAAATGCAGATGACGAGATGAAGCCTACAACGACTCCCAGAGATCCATTCACCAGCGTCTCGTCCTTGTTCTTCAGCATCATCACCTGGGCATCCACCTTGAGTGTGATGCTCTTGGGAGCCATCAGCTGGTCCAGCGCACTGCGCATGTTGTCCCGTACACTGTCCTGGGCCTCGTAAGTGATGCTCTCGCCTGGAAGCATCTGAAGCCTTCTCTGGTTCGAAAGCTCCACCTCTCGTCTAGTTGGGTAGAGCTCTGTGGGCATGATGCCATCGTCATACATCACTTCACGGCTCAGCCTGTGCAGTTCAGCCTCGGCGTCCTCAGTGACATTGGCAAGTCTCACGCTGTTCAGAATGTCGACGAACGCCTGGTCCGTCTGTCTGAACACCTTGTGGAGCAGAATCGTATGGTGGAGATGCTTCCACGCTCCAGCCTGGAAACAGAATTGCACTGGCTTCCCGCCTCTGTCTGGAACCGGTGGCAGCTGGAAGAAGTCACCTGTGAGTACCACTTGAAGCCCACCAAAAGGCGCATGGTATACGCTCATGACACCTCTAGCTACCGTGTCGAGTTTATCGAGGAAGTCCCCATCCAGCATCGACACCTCATCCATGATGAGCACTTTGGTTCTGCGCCACTTCTCTCTGAGCTCGGCGTTACGCTTGATCGACCTGACATACATCTCTGCTGGTCTGTCACCAATGCCCATACCGGCAAACTTGTTGATTGTTTGACCGCCAATGTTGACAGCTGCGAGCCCCGTAGAGGCTGTAACGGCAACAGCCATCGGGCCGTACTTGGCCTTGAGTCGCATGATGATCTCCTTGAGCAGGAAGGACTTACCGGTACCAGCAGATCCTGTGTAGAAGACGTTTTTGCCATCCATCACGAGTTTCAACACTTGGAGCTGCTCCTCACTCAGCTTGTCATTTGTGTACAGCGTTGCCAGAGGCTTCTGTGACTGGCCAATCCGCGGGTTCTTCTTCACCTGTGAGAGCCCCCATGGGTTTGACCGCTTGGTACTCTTCCCCAGCCCAAGCTGTGACTGTCCTGACTTGTCTCTGACTAAAGGAATCGGCTTGGCCTCTCTGGGTTTGGATACCGTTTCAATGTTGGATACGCTACGAGCCATGCTCTTTGGCTCCTCAGTCAGATCCACAAACTCCGGCTTGGTCACATCTGAGAGCACACTCTTGGATCTCATGAGATTGAGCTCATTCTCGCTCTTGAACTCGAGCGGCTTCTTCTTCTCACTCACCAGCTTGAAGAAGCTCAGCGGCTTCTGTGCCGACCGCTTGAGCAGTGGCGAGGGTGCCTTGAAGGGCAGCTTCTTCTTGCTGAGCACACGTTTCGGCTTATCCTCCGGTGATAGACTGAACATGTGAGATGGTGATCTAGAGGGCTGTTGTGATTGTTTTGATAGTCGCGTACGCGCGATGGGGTCACCACGGTAACGGCGCGCCTGTCAGGGCTCGTTTCTTCATGGCTTCGAGTAATTGATTTGGCTTCTTTGCTGAGTGAAGTAGGCCTCGCTAACTCTATAAGCCAGTCATCCCTCTGGACCTCCCGCTATATATAATGCCTAAAATGCCTCTGTCCATGATCCGAGGACTAATGAGTTTATTGTATAACACCCAGACACCTCACCCGGACATCTAACTCTTTCTAGATGGCTATAATATCCACCACAAATAGAAGTTGGAGCTCAATAACAAGCCAGAGCACATCTTTCACTCTCAAGTTACTGATGTACAGTTTTTTGAGCCTCCAATTAGACACTTAGGCGACAGTAACGCATAACTCTACTCCAGCGGAAACTACAGTGGTAAAATGTTTATATGTATTTCAATCCATACTCCATGCATAGGGACTTCTCTCCCGAAGCTTCTCACCGTTATAATAGAAGTAGAAAGGTGCTGGAATGAGTGCTGTTGCTAGGAATGCGAGGAGAGAAACTCCCCAGTTGACTCCCAAATTGACCATCATTTGGTATCCGAATAGGGGGAAGATCCCGCTCAAAGTGCTTCTCACGAGAGAGTTGCAAGCCATGGCAGAGGCAGCATAGAGTCGGTAGCCATCCACAGTATAGGAGAACACTCCCTGGAAAATGAGGGCATTTCCGCATCCAAAGACACCACTGCCGATGATGGAGCCGATCCAGTGAAGTCTCGGGTAGGCGGTCCACGCCAAGATGAAGAGCCCAATTGGGATGATAATGGATCCAATCATGAAGGGATAGAACCGCCACTCGGGTTTGCCCTTACCTGCAGACTCGACTCTCTGGTTGTACATAGTCTGGAACCAGGGCGAAGTGGACCCGCCGATCAGCATCCCCACAAGAAGACCCAAGAAGGCCAGTCCCTGTTGCCACACGTTGAAGCCAAAGATGTGGTTGAATATGTAAGGAAAGGCAATGAAGAAAAGGTACACGATAGCAAGAACGACTCCCGTATAGAGACACAGCACCAGCATCATGGGGTCACGCACCAGTAACAGAATGGGCCTCTTCGGTGCCATCAAGCAAGACTTGTAGATCGACTGCTCCTTTTGTAGAAGCTCTAGAGGAGCGTAATGGTTCTCGTCACCCGTCTCCTTTCTTAGTCTCTTGGCCTTCCTGATGAGAAGGACAGGCTGGTACGTTTCCGGGACAAGAAACACCACTAGCACAAGCATCACTCCACTGAAAATCAGCAATGTGTGAAAGGTCCAGCGCCACGAGGTGTTTGCATTAATGAAGCCAGCGATGAGAGGGCCCAAAGATGGACCTGCAAAGGGGCTCAGAGAGTAGACACACATCGGTACGCCGATTTCGTGCTTTTTGAATATATCAGTGATGGTCCCTCCAGCTGTGCTAAGGAAACAGCTCCCAAAGAAGCCGGACATGAAGCGGCCAAAGAGTAGCCCCCCGATGTTTGGTGAGAAGGCTGTGAGAAACTCAAATGCTATACAGATGATGAGTCCAAAGATGAAGGTGGGTTTTCTCCCATAGAATTCCGAGAGGGGAGATAGGAACAGGGGCCCGAAGCCTAGCCCCCATATATACAGCGACACTCCTAGAACTCCCACCTCTCTCGATATCCCAAAAGTTCTTTCGATTCCTGGTGCAGCCATCGACCATGCTGAAGAAATCATCGTGACGCACAGCGATGTGAGCGAAAGCACCATGGCTATTGTCCACTTGCGTACGGTGCTCATCTCCACGTTCTCGGGGTCGCCCTCTGTGAAAGTCACCTCGTACTCTTTGTGTGGGAGCGATTCGAGATCGTACTCATCTGGCTGGAGAGACGTTGCCGTGTCCGTTCGATCCAGCATGGCATCTAGAAGGGTTGATGTGGAGTATCTTTTCTCCCCGCGGTCGGACTTCCGTTTCCTATTTCGGAAGTTTCTCCGCGTGGCTACTTCAATAGAATTAATACAGACATTAGCAAGCCATTAAAGTAAACCAAGATTTCGGATACTGTCAAGAAACTTCCAAGCCACTAGTCCATGCTCCAGGCGAAGGGGCTTCTCTCCCTCAGCTTCTCGCCATAGTAGTAGAAGTAGAACGGAGCGGGGACAAGCGCCAGCGATATGAAAGCGAGCAGAGAGACTCCCCAATTCACTCCCAAAGTCACCATCATCTGGTATCCAAACAGCGGGAACACACCACTGAGCATGCATCTCACCATTGTGTTACATGCCATCGCTGAGGCTGCAAACAATCTGTAGGCATCCACAGTGTAGGAGAAAACTCCCTGGAACAGCAGAGAGCATCCGACACCAAAGATACCACTGCCGATGATAGGACCGATCCAATGGACATGTGGGAATGCGGTCCATGCCAAGATGAAGAGCCCAATTGGGATGATGACCGAGCTTATCATGAAGGGATAGAACCGCCACTCTGGCTTGCCCTTGCCATGCTTTGCGGCCTTCTTGTTGTAAAGCTTCTGGAAGGAGGGTGAGGTGACACCGCCAGCTGTCGTTCCCACAAGAAGTCCCAGGAAGGCTAGACCCTGTTGCCATATGGTGAATCCGTATACGTGGTTGAAGATGTATGGGAAGGCGATGAAGAAGAGGTAGACGATGGCTAGCACAACGCCCGTGTAGAGACACAAAATGAGCATCATGGGATCACGCACGAGAAGCAGGATCGGTCTCTTTGGAGCAATGAGACACGACTTGAGCAGAGACTGGTTGCTAAGCTGTGCCTCCAAAGGAGCGTAGTAGTCGTTGCCTGTTTCAGCTCTTAGCCTCTTAGCCTTCTTAATCAGCAACACAGGTCTATAAGTTTCTGGAACCAAAACTGCAAGTAGCACCACCATCACTCCGCTAAAGATGAGCATCACGTGGAAAGTCCAACGCCAGTAGACGTTGTCGTTGATGAAGGCAGAAACCAGTGGACCCAAAGTCGGACCTGCAAAAGGAGTCACGGAGTAGACACACATCGGTACTCCGAGTTCGTGCTTCTGGAAGATGTCAGTGATGACGCCGCCAGCGACACCGAGGAAACTGCTACCGAAGAGCCCGGACATAAATCTGCCAAAGAGAAGCCCCCCGATGTTGGGGGAAAAGGCTGTCAAGAATTCGAAGACTGTGCACAGTGCCATTCCAAAGATTAGCGTGGGTCTTCTGCCGTAGAACTCAGACAAGGGAGATAGGAAGAGAGGTCCAAACCCAAGCCCCCACACGTAGAGCGAGACGCCCAGCACGCTAACCTCTCTCGAGATGTGGAAATGCTCCTGGATGGCTGGAGATGCCATAGACCATGCCGACGAGATCATCGTCACACAGAAGGAGGTGAAGGAGATGACGAGTGCGATGGACCACTTGCGGAGTGGAGTCATAGTGGCGGCGATGTCCTCTGCATCGCCAGGAACGAAAGACACCTCGAATGTCTTTTCTAAAGACGCCTCGAGATCCTTGGACATTTTGATGGCTCCATGATGGATAGGCGGCGAGTTTAAGTAGTGTTGATGAGTCTCTGTAGTTTCCCAATCCGGAAATTTCGTGCGAACTCCGGCGCGGCCCGGAACTCCGCCTCGGCCGAACTTCTCCATAGTGAACAACGCCAAAGACGGCTCTAAGCCTTCAACGCCAATGGTGATTTGTCATACGCGGTAACGAGATCTACGTGTATCATTAGTTGTGTATGCGGCTGGTTGAGGGGAAGCGAGGCCAGCAGCAGCTTCGGACCGTTAGTCACGATTGAGTGAGACGTTATTCATGCTGACGAGCGCCTTGTAACCTCCACACATCAGGCCGGAGGTGCGGACTGAGTATTCAGCTTCTGGCCTCTGTCCGGCCTTGGTCCGATGTTGCATGCCTGCTTTGGCCCCGCATCCCACCTTCCTCCCAGACTATGCCCTCCGGCTAAAGTCCAGAATCTCAATATAGCTATGCGTGTTCTTCTCCATGGCGACAACGCACTTGCTGTCGTTGAACTTTGCTGACCAGATTGACCCGGCGTCCGGTAGCAAGTTTGACCGGATGAGCTTGCCGTTATTGCGGAGGTCGTAAACGTTGAACTGGCCCTCGCTACCACTCACGAGGAAGTTGGGCGTCGCGTGGAAAGTGGTGATGGCTGCGTGGTTGTCCTGGTGGAGCACAAACTTGATTGTGTAACTCTCTGGGTCCCAGCCTCGTAGCGTTCCGTCAGCGGCAGCACTCACCAAGTAGGAGGCGGAGAGTCCCAAGAGACCCACGAGCGAGGTGTGCTTTGTGAGATCCGCGAGGCAGCTGCCGTCCCGCAAGTCCCACACCTTGATTGTGGAGTCCATCGAGGCCGAGATGCACCGGTTCCGTTTCACGTCCAAGATGGTGGCGTAGATCCGGTCCGTGTGGCCTCTCAGCACAAAGAGCGTACGGCGCTCCCGTAGAGACCACACACGCACTGTGTGGTCGTACGAGCCGGAAACGACAATGTCGCCGTGGCCCGTGACTGCACGCACCGAGTCGGTGTGGCCCCGCAGCACAGTCACAAAGTACGGGTTGGTCACCGCCTCGTCGTCAAAGCCCTCGCCGTCGTCCGTCTCGTCGGGGAGCCGCCAGACGTGCAAGGTGTTGTCACGTGACCCCGTGATGATGAAGCGGTCGCCCTCGTCGTTCGTCACAACCTCCATGCACCGGATCGTCGAGGTGTGGCCTCTAAAGACGTGGGTGCACTTGCCGGTGCGGATGTTCCAGACTCGGACTGTGCGGTCCGTGGAGCCACTCACAATCTGGTTGCCAATGTACTTGAGGGCCCACACGCCGCCGTCGTGGCCCTGGAGCACCCGCTGGAGCTCGCCCGTCTCGGGCGAGTAGATGTTGATCATCTTGTCGTCGGCACCGGTGATGATGCGGTCGTCGTCAAACTGCAGGCACGTCACCACGTTTGCGCCGTGGCCCGGGACGGTGATTTTGCGGGGCTCAAACTCGGGGTCGACCCAGTTGGCAAAGAGCTGGCGGCGGCGGAGATAGATCCACCGGTAGTCCTGTCCGCGGGCCCGGAGCTCCTCCGCCTCCTCCACGGTGGCGTAGCCGTCCCTCAGCAGCATCAGCCGCCACGTCTCGGGCGTCACGAGCGAGTTCCACTTGCGGGACACCCTCGCAAAGCTCGCCAGAGACTCGTACGAAAGATGCTTCACCACGAGGTGCGACACCTCCAGGGGGAGGCCCGCCACAATGTCGCGGCGGAGGCTGGACCCGACGCTGCCCAGCAGATCGCTTAGCGAGCCCCGGTCGGTATCCTGTAGCAGCCTAAACACCAGTGCGTTGCGGCCGGCGCGCGAAAGGGTGCTGGCGGTGTACGAGGCAATGTGTGCCACGGTGTCGGCCTCGGTGTAGTGTGCCGAGGCCTTGGGCGAAGCTGAGGGCGAGGGCAGCACCTCGCTGCCTTCGGAGTGGTTCTGGGCCCTCAGCTGGTTGGCGAGGTTGTTGTCCTCGTCCTCGTCGGGGGTCACGAGGGCCGCTGGCCGGAGCCGCTTGGGCTCGGACCCGCTCGCCTCGGTGGGCCGCTTGCGGTCGGCAGCCTGCTCGGGCTCAGCTACGCAGCTGAAGGGCTGCTCTGCTGAGCGCAGCGGGAAGTGTGGTGGAGACGACATAGCCGCCAGGCAAGTGTAGTGGGTCGCGGCGGGGCTGTAGTCTAGGCTGTGGCTGTGGCTAGGCTGTGGCTAGGCTGTGGCTAGGCTGTGAAGTCTGGCTGGCTTTCCTGGCTGGCTTTTCTGGCTGGCTTTCCTGGCTGGCTTTCCTGGCTGGCTTTCCTGGCTCCTCTGGCTTGGGCCGTGTTGTCGATCGCAACTTGTTTGCGCGACCGCTTTGGGATCGCACTAATCGGGCTGATCCGAAAACGGCTCAAAGTGGAAACGTCTGATTCACGGCGAGATGTCCGCGTATGCCCGAAACATCCACACGGTGAAGCTCGCCTTCGACGCCTACAAGGCGGCCTCCACGGCCAAGCCGATCCTCATTCTGCACGGGCTCTTTGGGTGCAAAACCAACAACCGCTCCATCGCAAAGTCGCTAAGTGAGTCCCTCAACAGAAACGTCTACTGCCTGGACCTCCGCAACCACGGCGACAGCCCCCACAACACCAGACACGACTACCCGGCCCTGGCAGCGGACGTCGAGCAGTTTGTGGAGGACCACGAGCTGGGCCCCTGTGTCGTGATAGGCCACAGCATGGGTGCAAAGACGGCGATGGCCATGTCGCTACGGTCAAGGAGCCTCGTCGAGATGCTGATAGCGGTGGACAACGCCCCAGTGAGCCTCCCGCCAGGAGCTGACCACGTCAAGTACACGCAGATCATGGAGCGCATCGTCAACAACAAGAACATCACCTCCAACAGGGATGCCAACAACTACTTTGCCCAGTTTGAGAAGGACGTGTCAGTGCGGCAGTTCCTCTTGCAAAACATCCGCAAGGACCCGGAGTCTGGGCTCATGAAGAGCCGCATCCCACTAGACATCATGAAGGACGTGCTGGTGAAGGGCAACATCTCTGCGTGGGAGTTTGAGCCCACTACGCACTACACGGGGCCCTCGCTATTCATCCGTGGTACCAGATCGCACTACGTGCCGGACGAGTATCTACCGGCGATCGGCCAATTCTTCCCGAGGTTCGAGGTGAGGGACATTGATGCGGGCCACTGGGTCATGGCTGAGAAGCCGCACGAGTCCTTGGAGGCAATGGTGGAGTTCATTGATAGACACGCCGACTAGGGCGCTTTCCCGTTACAGAGCCGTTATCAACCGAGCGATACGGCGATTTTCCACAGTTGCACCTTGACAGGATTATTTGCATGTGCTGTAACTTCTGGGCAGATTGAGGTTCCCTGTACAGTTGACATAGACAAAAAAAGTGTATCTAGCACAAAAGCTAGGCCGTGTGGTGTGTAGTGTACAGGTGGGCCAGGGTCTAGCCAGGGTCTGGCCAGTCCCAACCCCAGGCTAGTCCCGCGACTTGCAGCGTTGCCCAGACAACGACGCACTCTCAAGACACGTTTGAGCCACCTCACATGGGTTGGTGGGGGGCGAGAAGCGTGAAAATGGCGCTTAGATAATGCGACGGAATCGTGACCTGCTCTATGCCATTGGATTCCGCCCATTAGGGCTTCGATAACCTTTACCAAAGTACGATGAAGCACCCCATTTGGTGACGGGACTATAGGGATGGCGCAGTGTAGAGGTGCCGCAATATTAATTAAATTGCGTGGTTGAGCGGCTGGCGCTACCTCCGCCAGCGGCGATAGCGCTATCTAGATACAGATTTGTAAGGCGGGACAACTCTTGCTCAATTAGCCGTGTGGAACAGGGTGCATTTCCACTTGGAAGTTGGATGAATCGCTTACACTGTAAGGTTACGCACATCCCCCTTTGGCACATTATGCGGTGGAGTTACCGGCTGGAGCTAACTCCGCCACAGAAGAAAAAAAATGGCCTGTCTGCACGCCAGCGGGCTTATCTAAAGACACGGAGACAACCGACTGTTGATACGATAAGTGACAGAGATGGCTTTCAAATTACTTTGAGGCTCCTCAGATTGCCCGATTTTGCCCGGTTTAACCACGAGCGTGTCTTGGCTGCGAGTCTTGTTCTAGGCGGGTAATCCCCACCAAAACTTCACGACTCATCGCTACAAGGGCAGAAATCCGGACAAGCCCACCAACTGGAAGTGACTCGAACACCACCGCATTTAGAGTTGGAGAAGTTGCTAGCGGGCAATCGGGTCATCATCAGCAACACAACCAATGTGGAGGGTTCAATTAGCCTCTAGTGTTTATATTTGATCCCATTCGGATCCGGTGATCGCATGTTGAGGCACTGACAGAGCACTCGTCACAGAAGATCTGCGTCTGATTGCAATCGGTCCTGTGGCTCGTTCTCTCACGTTGTTCCATGCCCACAGAGGGGTATCAGACATGCTTCCGGATGTTCGTCGAAGGGACTCAAATGCGAGGTTATGCGTCAGCGCGCATCCCGCCTTGTTTGTAAGACTGCACCGAGATCTGGACAGTTGACCTAATAAGAGACTAAGACTCGGCGAGACTAAAGTAAGAATAAAGGGGGGTGGAGGGGGACGAAGGAGAAGGGTGGAGAAGGTAATGGAGGGACATTCGTATACGTGTTATAGACACGATAAGTTCCCAGATACGCCAATTGAGACTTGGCAGAGACTATAATGAGGCGAGTATCATTGGTACCGAACACAAATGCTTGCCCCAATTGACCCTTTGCTTATCGCCAACTCCACCTTGTTTACAGATCAGCCATTGGCCAATACTCTTCCAGTACGCTTCAACGGTTTTCCCCGAAAATGTAGCGGAGTCGCCACTGCACGATCCTTACAACGGGCAACTCTAACTTCTGGTGAGGAGGGTCTCCGCCCACTGTTCACCCTCTGTGCGGGAGACCAGTGGCGACATCACACAATAATCGGACGGGTCCCGCAAAGTGTTGCAGTCTCTTGCAGCATTGGTGGCGCCCTCGGGCCTCGTAGGCACCCAACCCGCGTGTCAGTGGCACAAACGAGACACAGAGTCTCGAAGCTGCAGACTTCTGCGGAAATGTGCCCAAAAGAGCCTTGAGCAGCCACCTGCATCATTTACGCTGCGCGGAGGGCGCGGTTGTCCGAGCTCGTATTCCTCACCTGCCGAGGAAGCGGACTTAACGCTATCCAGACCGCCACATCCGCGGCACCATCGGCACCCGCTACCGGACACCGTCTGTCTGAGATGAGCTAGAAAGCTACGAATACGGGCTATGGAGTGAGCATTTTGCAGGCACTTCTCGCTTAGCATCACGATGGCGTGCAGGGAAGCGTTGCCGAATCTTGTACCGCCCTTCAACCTAGTCCCACCAGCTAGGGCGGTCTAGTCCCTGCGCATATCACGATAAAATGCTTATGTACATGCATGCAAAAGGCGCAGAGCGCATACAGAGGCGGCCCACCCGCATGCCCGCTCAGCTTGTTCCCTGTGCAACTAGGCACCAAAGCGAGGCGCCGTATGTGTATACATGTAGGAGTACGTACTGACTCATATATATATCTTTCCCATCTTCCCCAACCATAGAGCCACTGGCTCCCAGCATGGAGGTACAAGCACTCGAATATTCATCTTCAACAGCGTCACAGGCGCACACAAGTACAACTAGCAGCATAGAATCATCGGAGATTCAGGGGAATAAGCGCCGTTTGACCGAGGCGGAACTGGCGCCCGAGGAGCTTTTCCACTTCACACAATTTCAAATGGAGGAGTACAGAGGATCTGGAAACCCACACAACAGGGTCAACTCACTCGACTTATGGCTATCGGCACCAGTAGAAGCTCATGACAACTCCTCCCCCTACATGTACGGACACGCCCAGAGGCCCGACGAGAGGGAACAACCCAGAGAGTATCTGGGAATGCATCCCACGATACCGACGATGGGGTCGATGCACTCAATGCACTCGATTCCCTCGTCAATGTCGATGCCCTCTTCGGTGTCGATGCCCTCTTCAATGTCGATGCCCTCGTCGATATCGTCAGCATCGATGCCCTCATCCATTTCCTCCGCATCAATGCCGCTATCGCCAGCAGTGCCCATGCCGGCGATGACGATGTCGATGTCATCACCCTCAGTACCCACAGTGGCCGGCTCGATGCCGATGATGCCACTACCAGGGAGAATGGAGATGAGCTTCCCCACCTTCTCACATGCCTACCCCTACATACCGCCGCCCAGATCACTCTCCCACGACTCCACCCGCTGGTACAGACGGCACACACACACAGACCATCTAGAACGTACAGACCGGTTCTCTGCCCAGGATATCAAGATCCTCAAGTCACTTCTACAAAACGGGGAGAAGGTCAAGTGGCGCTACGTGTCGTCCACGCTCTCAGGAATCACTGGCCGAAGAGCAACTTCCGCTACGTGCCTCAAGAAGACCCGCGAGATCTTCCGGCTGCCTTCGGAAAAGGCGTCGGGCTCGCTAGGGACGAGTTTGCCCTACGTAGTACACAACGCGTGGGACAAGATTGAGGAATAAATGGGTTTAGACCTCTGTAGCTATCGCCGCCCTTATCGCCGGTTAGCACCGCCTACCGCCGAACACCCCCGTTCGCGACATCAACAAACAATTCAACCAACCCCTCCACCACCATGTCCGACGACCTCGATATCTTCAGCGCCTCAATCGATGACGTGGTGCCTGACGTTGCCCTTGACTTTGGCGAGCCGGGAGCTGGTCTGATGATGGATGACGACTTCCAGCCAGACGCTGACGATGGTAATGACGGTGACGATGCTGAAGACGGTGACGATGCTGAAGACGGCGACGACGCTGAAGACGGCGACGATGCTGAAGACGGCAACGATGGAGAGGATGGAGAGGATGGTGAGGATGGCGAGGATGGCGAGGATGGCGAGGATGGCGAGGATGGCGAAAACGAGACACCAGTTGCCAAGCCTAAGGAGACCAAGGCTAAGGCCAAGGTACAGGAGCCACAGGAGATCCCGGGGATGACAATGACTGTGAATCCCATCATTTCTCAGGTGGAGGATACACTTCCCATCAATAGCCCAGAGCAGCCGCAGCCCACTTTCTTCAAACTCGACCGCAACCTCATCACGGAGCACCAGAGACACGTACGCAGTTTCCCGAAGAACTCGGATGTGAAGCACCCGGACGTGCCTCGCTTCACAGATCAGGTGGTGAAGCTGGACCCAGTGGAGTTTGACTACAACTACACAATGTACTCTGAGAAGGGGGAAACCAAAATAACAAAGAATGGACACCTTTTGGGAGGCCGCAAGTTCCTATTCTCCACTTTTACATTGCCAGGGAGGGGTAAGAAGCTCTATGTGCTTGCCAACGAGGCTGCCAAGTCGCTCAACCTCAGAGATGCATTTCTGCTCTTCAACCGTAACAAGAACCTCTCCAAGATTGACGCGAGCGACACTGATCGTAAGTTTTTGACGGACTGTGGATTGAACGTATCCAAGATCCGGTCACGTGCCATTGGAGTAACAAGCGCCAGAGGTCTCTTTATGGCGTTTGGTGCTAGAGTCATCTCGTGTGGCAGAAGAGTCACTGACGACTACTGGGAGGAGTATGTCGTGTCTCAGGGATACACAGAAAAGGATCACGTCTTCCCAGTGGACCGCAACTACACTCTAAACAGACCACATCGTAAGGAGGATAAGGGCAAGCTTCAGACAGCCAAGACGCTCTATGTAACGCCAATCCCACCCTTGGAGGACCGCATTGAGTATCTTCAGAACTCGAGCTCTGGTCAGCCTACACAGGTACTTGCTGGCCAGGGCATCTCTGGCGGATTGGAGCTGGCCTCTCTATCTTCTGTACCGCAGTACAAAGAGCATGTCTCGAGGCAACCCAAGGCGGTTCTCAGTCTCATTGAGCAACCGATGGCGACCCACTCACTGCCTGTGAGCAACGAGAAGGCTGGTCGGAGATCGTCAATGGGGCTCCCGTATTACAAGAGCTCGATCAAGCGACACATCGAGGAGATGGACCCCGCTAAGCTCCAGGAGATTGAGTACCTCCATGGCACTGTGGAAACAAACAACTTCATCAGCAGGGTTCGGTCTCTGCGTAACAGAACGTGGAAACAGTACTGGCAGGCCAAGAGTGGTGTGGAGATTGGGCTCACGAAGGAACGTGCAGACGAGTTTTTGAAGTCACGTGAGGAGTTGCTGAAGTATGAGGAGACGGAGACGCGTTTCAACGAGTACCTGAACTGCAATCAGGTTGTGACGAAACGGCGTAGACCGAATCCGAACTTCCTGGGTAAGGGAAACATCTCGGGTCACAAGCCACCCTACGCAGAGAGACCGGCGGGACACGGAATGGGCCACATGATGCCACAAAACATGGCCATGAACCAGATGGGCCAGGGGATGATGGGAATGGGCCAGAATATGCACGGGATGCGTCCTTACTGAAATGGGTAGATTTGGATTATACGATCAAGCGATGGTTTTGAGTAGCGTACGAAATGGACTGTTGTAGAGTCAATTGATGGGGCTGGGCTTGAACTGTCAGCTGATGAAGGCTACAAACACTAGTCCGTCATTTTTTACACCTGAGTAGACCATCACAGCAGCTTTGTCTTGATATCGTGCCTGAGACGGTAGGCAAAGAAGCACAGTGCCACAGAGGCCAGCAGAATAGGCAGAATCAGGTATCTGAGTCCGTAAACTGCATCGTGCACTGGGTTCTGCGCACTCTCCTTCTCACTCAGCACCAAGAAGTCCACCTTCTTAGCGAGCTCGTTGATAGAGTGCTCGCTCTCACGAAGCTGGTTCACGTTTTCCACGTTGAGCTTCCGCACTGCAGAGGCAATTTCACCAAGCTGCTGGCTAACGGTGTTCTCAATAGCCATCACCTTGGTTTCAATCGCGTGCACATGCTCTGAAAGAAGATTCATCTGTGTAGTGAGCTGCTTGAGCTTGCTGTTCTGCTCATCCAGTAGAGAGAAGTCCACCTTGCCGTTTCCAGCCAAAGCCACAATCTTGGACTCCATAGAGGCAAGGCTATCACGGAGCTGTTCGTTTGAGGCCTTCACCTGGCTCAGAGCATCGTAGTCTGGCGTAGCAGCTGGCTTGGCCTCTGCCACTGGCTTGGCCTCTGCCTTGCCCATTTCATCCACCTGTACAATCTTGGTAACTACCTTTGGCTGTGGTGCAGAGTAGCCGGCATTATCCAAAATCTCCGTGATGACTCCTCCGTAGGTCTTCAGCTTCAAGAGCTCAAACTGCTCATGCTGGGAGCCTGAGTGGGCAGCCACACCGACTTTGTAGTTGGCAGGAAGCTTCACCTGTTGTGTCTGGACACAAACCCTGTTGTTGATTTGCACAACGAGATTGCCAGCATAGTATGCCACTCTGAGAGTGTTGGGCACAGCCTGGTCCTGGTAGCTGAGGAGACACGACCCGAGTGCCTTTTGGTACTTCTCCTTGCCCATTGAGGAGAAGTCCTCAGCGCCATCACTCAGGAAAACGTGAACTGCACTGCCCATGTCGCTCTCGCTATCAACAACCACATTGAGCCCATCAAACGTTCCGTAGACGTCCTCGCTCGACTCCTTTGTGTACTTGACAGAGTACCCACCGCCCGTCTTGCCCGTAGCTTTTGAAGAGCGGAAGATCGTCTCAAAGGTGAAGGTATCGTATGCTACTGGAATGGAGTTCTTCAAATAGCCCGTAGCGTCAGCCTCGGGAGTCAGCACGATACGGCCCTCTTCGAATACTGCAGAGCCCAGGATGTCCCATTCTGCTGTTAGTATTGTATAGGGGAGCATCACAGTAGCCTTAGCGTACTGGATAGGCTACTCACTTGGTGGGTTGAGCGCATCGAGCGACGCAAGCTCAGGTAGAGACAGGTCAGTGTCGACGAGGTTCAGATCATTCTCTGAGTGCGCGAGAGCGAGCCCAGCAAGGCCCAGCACAGCAAGTCTCATTGGTGAGTGGTGAAGTTGAACACTTGGCTATAGTGGAGTGGGCATACCGGGGTGCGCCTACCGAGAGTGCGCCCACCGCCGCGATCGCGCTACATCTCTACACCAGGTCCTTCACTTCAAATTGTACATTAGCAGCCAGCTGCTCACAGCGCGTACACAAAGTGTGGGTTCTGCTTGTCCGTGAGGTCTGCAAACTCCATGTTCTCCATCTCCTCAGCGTAGACACCGTCCTTCTCCTTGGAGGCAATGAGAGCGGCTCTCTTTTTGTTCTCGTTCCAGTACGACCAGTACATCCAGCACAATTGCAAGAGGTTGATCGAGTAGCAAACCACCATGGTGATCTTGGCTGGCGAGTAGGATGGCGCGTCCGAGGCTCTAAAAGTCTGAGGGCCAATCAAGTTACCTGTGCAGTAGCCAATGAGGTAGATGGCATTGACAGTAATCTTCTTGGTGTGGCCTGCAACGTTGGAGGAGAAGAGCGAGAGGTAGGCAATCATTCCGACAGGACTCACAGACTGGATGAAGTAGCCTGCGAGTCTGGCATTTTTGTTTTCACTGGCAAAGGCAAGCATACAGGCTGCCATCACAGTCACCACGTTGGAGGCAATGGCACACTGAAGTCTATGTGGCACGTACCCGTGGAAGAAGCCAAAGAGAGGACAGCCGACAAACTCGACAGCTCCACCAATCATACCCATGAGCAATGCCTTGTTGGTGCCGAAACCAAAGTCGTTCGACATGAGAATAGCACCAAAGTTGGTGATACCACCATTTGGAATGTCGTTAATGAGACCGAAGAAGAAACCGTTCCAGGTTCTCACGTCCTTTAGAGCCTCAAGAAACTGGTCCTTCTTGAAGTGCTTGTTACCAAAGCCCTGGTTGTTGCCTCTAATACGCTCGACAACAAGCAGCTTCTCCTCCTCAGTAAGGAACCAGGCACCGGCTGGAGTGTCTGGGATGTGGAAAAAGAAGATCACAGAGAGGGCCACAGTGATGAGACCCGTGGTGATGAAGAGGATCTTCCATCCCTCGAGTCCGTAGTTGTCAGCGTGGATGTGGATACCGTAAGCGATGGCAGAACCCATAATGTTTCCGAAACCGTTACAGGCGAACCACAGACAGGTACGGAAGAACTGCTCTTCCTTCTTGTACCATTGCGAGGTCAAAATCACCATTGCTGGCGTCACAGAGGACTCCAAGGCACCCAGCACAGTTCTCAGGAAAATGAAACCGCCGTAGTTTGGAGCAGCGTGCAAACAGAGAACGACACCCCAGGCAAAGATGAAGACAGCAGTAGTCTTGGCGAGCGGGAAGCGCTGCAGAAGAGTAGAGACTGGGAACTCAAAGGCGAGGTAGCCCAGGTAGAAAGAGGAGCCAACCCAGGTGTACATGTTACCCTCCATTCCGAGATCGGTTCTGAGGCCCATGATGGAAGCGTTGGAGTTGGACACCTTGTCCATGAACTGCACGGCGTAAAGGAAGCACAGCACTGGGAGCAGGTGGATGTCGATCTTTCTCAGCAGTCTGCGGTTCTCCTCGGGAGAGATCTCGTGAATGGTGGACTTCATGGCGTACTGCATTGCCTCGTCCACGTCTCCGGTGATCTCCACAGGGTTACCGCTCGGGGAGATGATCGTGGTGATCACCTCGGTGGTACCCAGCTGGTCCTTGGTCATGGACACCACTGGGGTCAGGTCCTTCTCGATAGAGCTCATTGATGATGTGGATCATGATTCGGGTGCGAGGGTCCTTTTATACCCCAGCCTTATCAGACGCACCGCGCAGCGGTCCCTGCCGAGAGCCTGTCAGCATTGGCTCGGCGCTCATTGTCAAGAGCTCGGCACTGGCTACAAAGTGACTAGGAGCTTGGATCGAAGGCCATAATGCTATGAGCCTTGCTAAAAAACCGCCCTCTTTGTACCGGCCCATATAGTGCTTTGAGGTCTACTCGTGGGCTCGGAGTTCTCTCGAGAGTTATCCGCCAGACTGACACGATAAGATTGCGGCAAGGCAAGGATGCGGAGGTTGGGTCCGGAGATAGCACGCCCTGGGAGTCGGGGACATATAGTGGTTACACTCATCCCACTGGCTAGGGGGTCACGAGAATGAGCCAATTGGAGCCACAGTCGACATTTCGCCGCCTCATCACGCCAGAATCGTAGCACCCTGGACCCCCCTAGCCACTGTATCTACACTGTCGCCGAGTCAAATCAAATTACATCACCCGTCACTATTGCGCCTTATCTGCGGATGCGCTTTCCCGATTGGGGAATAGCGCCGCAGAAACGCGGTAGGGGCACAGACATACTACCCGCTGCTCTCGGAGCACTCCGAGCATTCGCTAACGAGAACGCCGCCCGCCTTGTCAACGTGCCCCAAAGTCTCATTGGGGAAGAGCACGTCCCGCACACGCTGCTTGAGAATCTTGGCGTCGGGGAAGCCGCCGTTAGCGGCGCGGTCCCAGACTTGTACCGCACCACCTGGTCCAGCCTCAACCTCCACACGGAAAACTCCGCTCTCAGAGGGCACCAGGGCCACCTCGCCGAGCTGGTCGCCGAACGTCTGCAGCAGCTCCTGGAGATACCACGCCGCTCGCAGGTTCCACTTGCATTTGGTGCAGAACTTGATGGCCACGCGTGGGTACATTGGTGGTAAAGTGGCGATGAGGCCCCAAGATTATGTAAGTGGAAAATGCTTATATAATCTCAGTTACATAAGCACCCTTACACCCCTTACATTATCTCCATCGCGTCGCGTTGATCTCTTCTATTTATACCACCATGCCCTCATTCTCCGACAGCTTCTGGACAGCTGACTACGAGAAGGGGCTCGATGTTCTCTTCTCGAAGCTGCTACAAGGCTGCACCGAGAACGACGAATTTATCGGGCTCTTCACCGAGCGGATGGAGGCTGAGTCTCAGTACGGAATGCGACTGGGTGCGATCCCTGAGATGCCCCTCAAGGGCTTTGAACGGGACGAGGGCGCCTCTCTCAAGAATGCCTTCAAAGGCATATCACGTGAGATGGGAAGCGAGGGCCACACTCACCTCGCCATTTCCCAGAGTATCCGCGACATGGTGGTGGAGCCCTTCTCCAAGTGGGCTATGGAGCACAGGCAGCGAGTGCAGTACTCGGAGGAGATTCTTAAAACGACACTGGATGTCTACAAGGACAAGTACAAGTATGTGGAGAAGGTGCAGAAGAAGTACTTTAACAAGTGTCGTGAGTTTGAGGCTCTCAAACAGGGCAAGAGTGAAGAGGAGGTGAAGGAGATGCTTGCGGACGACAACGTATCCCTTGGTGGTATTCGGTATGACAAGGAGTCCTTACAGAAGCTTCTGCACCAGATGCTCAGCGAAATTACCCAGCGCGAGGTGAAGGTGCCGATTCTGGGACTCTATCCACATTGCTGTAGTGGGTCCCAGATTGCGTCGTGGCTACAGAAGCACCTCGAGATGGATCTGGATGGGTGTGAAGCCTTTGGCCAGGATCTGATTACACATGGGTTCCTGAGAAGAGTTGGAATCAATGGTGGTGGGTTCGTGAACTCTGGCTCGTGCGATTTCCAATGGAAGGAGGAGGCCTTCCACGCAGCCAAGATGGAGGTGGATACCAACGTGTCGTATCTGGACGACTTGAAAGTGTGGGAAAAGCCCACCCTAGCCAAGGCAGATAAGCAGTTGAGACAACTGGATGAGATCTACCAGAAGGAGGTGAAACGGCTCGATAAGACGCGGTGTGAGCTGGAGGAGCTCATTGTGGACCACCTCTCCTTCATGGAGAAGTGCGAGCTCGATAGACTGCGTGCACTCAAGAAGGTGGTTCTGGACTTCTCAGCATGTGTCTCCAATGGCATCTCATCAATCCGGTCCTCCGTTGACAACATTTTAGTGTACGAGGAGTCGATCTCGCCTGAAAGGGACCTTCTCTTCCTCTTGCAGAGCTACAGAACTGGGCCATTCTCGCCAAACGTGGTACTATATGACAATTACTACGATGCCTTCCGCGACCAGGTGTTTGGTGTGGATCTGGAGGCACGGTGTAAGGCTGACAACAAGACCGTGCCTACCATTGTTTCCTCCATCCTCTCCTACATGGACCAGATCTACCCTGAGATGGCTAGTGACGATGTTCGCACAAAGGCCTGGCTCGTGCCCGTGAGATTGCAGTCTACCCATGCCTTGCGGGCGCAAATAGAGGCTGGCGATATGTCGCCAGAGCTGTGGGCTAAGAACGAGCCTGAGGTGGTGACCTCTGTCTTGAAACTGTACCTGTTAGAGCTTCCAGACTCTATAGTGCCGAGCTCCGTGTATGACGTTATCAAGTCGATCTACACAAACTACGGCGAGGAGAAGGAGCGCATCATGGGCATCACCAACGTGCTCAAGGACCTCAATCGGCCTCAGCTTGCCACACTCAACGCCATCTGCACCCACTTTCTGCGGCTGGTGTCAATCATAGCGGAGAACTCCGAGTCGCTAGCAGCCTCCTTCCAGAGCGACGTTGCACAGGAGTTCTCCAACTGCATTTTGAGACCAAAGGTCCATTCCAACGTGACTATTGGCGACAAACACACATTCCGCTTCCTCAGCGACCTGCTCACACACAAACGTGACATCTTCAAGAGCGTGAGGCCGGGCAAAGAGAAGAAGATCTCGAGACAGGACTCCACGCTGCAAACGCGACTCGCTGACAAGGCAGAGAGCGCTTTGACAGAGATTGCTGAACAGGTGGAGGATGTAAAACTACAATGAACTCTTTGTTGAATATCGTAATCATAACCTAGCTATCACTGGGAGCCCGCCTTCTTGACGATCCGGTCGCCCTTCTTGCCGACATACTCAACGTACTCCAGCGGCTTCTGCGGTCTCCTAATGACAAAGTCTCCCTCCCCTACAAAGGGATTCACGAGCTTGGCTCTCGATACAAACACCTCATCGTCCTCGTCATCCTCCGGTAGGTTCTCGACCCACTTCTCCGCCAGCTTCTCCGTGATGAGCTTCCCCTTAGGGGTGACAGGTCCAAACTGAAGGCGCCGTTTCGCCTCAGGACTCGCAGGACTCATCTTGGCTGGCGAACGGAATACGTCCTTGACACGGCCGGAGCCCACAGTGGATGGCGTGGGCGGGAAAATTGTTCTCGTTACTGTGAAGGCCTCGCCCAAACTGGTGCTGTTCTTCTTTCTGTGTCTTGGAGTCTTTGGCGTCTGGAGATGGGACCGCAGCTTGACGGGGGACTTCTTCTCAGTACGGAATGGAGTCGGAGGCGTCGTGAGCAATGGCCGCCTGACCTGTTTGCGCGGCGGGGTCACAGGTTGCATAGAGGCTGTTGTGGTGATGGTTGAAAGCGTGTAGATGGCTGGCTACACGACGCGTTGTGGCCCTACCACCAATTACTATTCCGCTTTGGGTAAGATATTGACTTCCCAATAAGGCAATCGAAATAAACACATACTATATGTAGATATGGCGCCAGCTTCACGAGCCGGAATTTGCCACGAGGAGCCGAGATGCCTTATCACAGCCGGGATAACCTGATTCCAAGACTTTGTGGCCTTACTCCGCCACCAGGGCATGGCGATTGCCACCCGTTTCATCATAATTGGCCAAGAGATTGCGGCCATGCCGCGGCGACCGTTGTCCGTTTGGCGTGGTAGCGCCACATAATTGCCTGATTAGGCTATTTTCGGCCCCAAAACTCGCCAATCGGCGCACATACCCCTTATTCCGCAAGATCTTGGGCTGTCAAACCCCTTTACAGCATCCCCGCTAGCGCTTCACTGAGGATGATTTCAAGGGAAGCCTCTGGATACCAAGCTCCAGTGAGTTCTGATCCTGCCTAGGCACACTTATTAGCGTTTAGAAGACGTTGAGACCTTTCTGGGGATCCTCCCCACGTTTTCCGACAGATCTTATCGTGGTGGTGTTTACAGCTCTAATGCAGATAAGGGCTTTATGCAACGGGGATGGCGATGCGTCTACGATTGGGTCAAATTACACAAACGAGCTCAAACTATATATGAAGTGTCCTCCTAACACAAGGACACCACTTCTCAGCAAAGATGACTAGTAAGCCTCTGGAGAAAGTTGAGGTCGCCGACATTGAGCTCGGCGACTCAATCTCTTACAGCACAAAGCCCAGCGAGCATGGCTCAGTCTGGCAGAGAATCAAGGACTCCTTCAAGCCTGCCAGCGAGGAAGAGGAGCCAGACATGTCCAACATGACCGACCTAGAGAGGGCTATTGCACGCACTGCCAAGTCGCCTCTTCAAAAAAACCTCAAGAACAGACACTTGCAGATGATTGCCATTGGTGGATCCATTGGTACTGGTTTGTTTGTTGGTTCTGGTGGTGCTCTAGCTTCTGGTGGGCCAGCAGGCGTGTTGATTGGCTGGGGCCTTGTTGGCACCATGATCTTTTCCACCGTCCAGGCTATTGGTGAACTTGCCGTTCGATTCCCAATCTCTGGTGGTTTCAACGTTTACTCCACCCGTTTCTTGGATCCCTCTTGGGGCTTCGCCATGGGGTGGAACTATGCTTTGCAATGGATGGTTGTTATGCCCATGGAGTTGGTTGCCGCCTCCATCACGATTGGGTACTGGAACAGCGATATCAATCCTGTGGCTTGGGTAGCGCTCTTTTACGTGTTGATTCTCGTGATCAATTTCTTTGGTGTCAGAGGATACGGCGAGGCCGAATTTGTCTTCTCCTTCATCAAGGTCATTGCTATTGTCGGCTTCATCATCTGTGGTATCATCATCAACTGCGGTGGCGGGCCGAGAGGAGGCTACCTTGGCGGAGAGTACTGGCATGACCCGGGCGCCTTCGCTGCTGGCTTCAAGGGAGTTTGCTCTGTCTTTGTGACAGCTGCACTCTCCTTTGTGGGCACTGAGCTCTGTGGAATAGCGGCTGCTGAGACACAGAACCCAAGAAAGGCCATCCCTAAAGCCACAAAGCAGGTCTTTTGGAGAATTGCCCTCTTTTACATGATCTCTCTCACCGTTGTGGGGTTAATTGTGCCATACACAGACCCTCGACTCGGCACTGCCAAGGATGCGAGTGCCTCGCCATTTGTCATTGCCATCAACAATGCTGGGATCAAGGTGCTCGACTCCAGTATGAACGTTGTCATCATGATTGCCGTGCTCTCTGTGGGCAACTCATCAGTTTACGGCTCTTCCAGAACCCTCACAGCGCTTGCTGGACAGGGCTTTGCACCAAAGTGTTTCCTCTACGTTGACAGAGCCGGCAGACCGATATGGTCTGTCGTCTTCACTATGGTTGTGGGCCTTCTCTGCTTTGTGTCAGCCTCGCCACAGCAGGGCCAAGTGTTCAATTGGCTGCTTGCCATCTCTGCCCTATCGTCTGTCTTCACGTGGGGCTCTGTTTGCGGTGCACACATCCGTTTCAGATACGCCATGAAGGTCCAGGGCCGTGACCCTCACGCCGAGCTCGCCTTCATGTCTCAGTGTGGTGTTATCGGCTCCTACTACGGCGTCATTCTCAACATCCTGATCCTGATGGCACAATTCTGGGTGGCTCTGTTCCCGATCGGCTCGCCGGCGAATGCATCTACATTCTTCCAGTCGTACCTCGCCGTCCCGGTTATCATTGCATTCTACGTCTTCCACAAGCTTTGGAAGCGCAACTGGCGTCTCTACATCCGTGCCGAGGACATTGACCTGGACAGCGGTAGCGTCGAGCACGACATCGACCGCCTCAAGCAGGAGATTGCAGAGGAGAGAGCCTTCGTGGCCTCCAAGCCGTGGTGGTACAGGCTGTACAACTTGTGGTGTTAGGGCGCAAGTTGCGGTTAATAGTGATGGATTGTGCATCTGCGTAGACTCCCCGTTTAGGCAATCGCGCCATATGTGCTGCATAGCTACCCGCGCTTTTTCCCTTTTGGGGTGCACCGCCATAGAAAGTGCCGTGCGAGCCACAACGCATCCCGGATAAGCACCACAATAACGGTGTCCCTACATACGGCTCACCAGATAAGCTATGTCACGACTCTGCCAGCGGCCAAGAGTCGGTGCAATGGAGGCACCCAGCGGTGCTTCCTCACTGGCCGGGGCTCGCCGACGGCTGCGGTTGCCAATCCGGCCAAGCCTCTTGGCTCTTGGCTCCCCCGATCAGACTAAACCATACCTGATCCCTGCTATCTACAAGAGCCGGCGCGCCTAACATTCCCCAGGCCATGGGATAAGGATTTTACTCGTTACACGGCATAGCGGTGCCCCAACCATGCGGCATCGTATTGGGGATACATTCGCAACGAGAGAGGCCTGCGTGAGCAGATACCGCCGAACGGCACTGGCGCGCGATAGCGTGTCTCAGCTGGCGCCATTATCGAGTCGTCTGATGTCCTACCAGACTCTGTGTGGAGCCCGGTATGGCCTGTACCCTGCTGAATTGCTTTTTGGCTTATCCTGTGGCCCAATCACACCGTTTCTCTGGCATCACTGGCGTAACAAGGGGTCCCAGGCACCTGTGCTAACGGGAGGCTTAGATGACGGCTTTAGCGTTAGAGTTGGACCAGATACACTCGCTCCAATCAGAGACTGGCACCCAGAAATCATGATGTGGACTCGGTAGGTGCCAGAGCCACCAGGAGACTGGTCTTGGACCATCGTGGTCGGGGACAGCTTGCTAAAGAGAAGAGTGGCGGCACCAGCCGTTGCGCGCTTTGACTACCCGCGCTTTTGCGCAATTGCGCCGATCGGCGCAATTACCCCCTACCCGAAGATCTCAGTTCATCTATAGCGCATAGCTACGGATCAACGAGTCAGACAATAGCCAGGGGATACCGCCCATCCGGAATGCTATCATCCCGTAAAATCGGGAGATTTAGGCCCACCGGACCGCGATTGTCGTCATCGGACACAAACACGGGTGACTGCCATTCAATCGCTGTGAGGGCCATTGTGGATTGTCACGAGCATCACACGGGATACCCACAGGCTGGATAAGCACAATCAGTGCCTCGGCGTCTCGTGTAGTTTCACATTAAGCAGTTTCCACACCACCCTCACCACCGCCCCGCTATGTTGAGCCCCACACGCATCTACACTAGTCACCAGCGCACACAACTGCCAAGATAGTACAGTCTGATGATCCTTGGCTCTTGTAACATCGCATTAGGGCGAGCAGGGACAAGGCCAAGGCGTGCTCTTCACTCTTTCTTGGATACACTTGGCAGTATTGGCGCCAAGCTATTGTTTCGTACCGGCGCTGGGCAAGGGCTAATGCTACACTCAATGGCTCTTCACTTCACCTAGGCTAGCTGTAGAACTCGTAGAAAACGGAGAACGTTAGTCTGAGTCGCATGGGGTTTAAGCGTGATTGAGACGGGATTCGCAAAACACCGGCAAAAGCAATTATCCCGATAACGCGGGTGCCGTGCGCGTACCACGCGGCCCCAGATAAGATAAACGGCATTGATAGCCATCACCACGTTCTAGCAAGTATATATAGTTTGTAAACCCCGTAGACTATAGCACTATCTTCTCTATACAATCATGGCTGACCTCAAGTCCAAAGAGAACATCAACACCACCGACCCAGAGGCCGGTGACTCCATCTCTTACACCCACAACGAGACCTACGAGGGAGGCTCAGCATGGCAGCGTTTCAAAGACTCCTTCAAGCCTGTGCCAGAGGAGGAGGAGGCTGACATGTCCAACATGACTGACCTCGAAAAGGCCATTGCCCGTACTGCCAAGTCGCCCCTTCAGAAGAACCTCAAGAACAGACACTTGCAGATGATTGCCATTGGTGGATCCATTGGTACTGGTTTGTTTGTTGGTTCTGGTGGCGCTCTTGCCTCTGGTGGTCCAGCCGCCGTTTTGATTGGCTGGGCCCTCGTTGGTTCGATGATCTTCGCTACTGTTCAGGCCATTGGTGAGCTTGCTGTGAGATTCCCAATTTCCGGTGGTTTCAACGTTTACTCTACTCGTTTCATTGACCCATCCTGGGGTTTCGCTATGGGCTGGAACTACGCCTTGCAATGGCTTATTGTCATGCCTCTTGAATTGGTTGCTGCCTCCATCACCATTGGATACTGGAACAGTGACATCAACCCAGTTGCCTGGGTGGCGATCTTCTACGTGCTGATCCTTGTGATCAACTTCTTCGGTGTCAGAGGCTACGGTGAAGCTGAGTTTGTCTTCTCCTTCATCAAGGTGCTCGCTGTCATTGGCTTCATCATCTGTGGTATCATCATCAACTGTGGTGGTGGCCCAAGAGGTGGCTACCTCGGTGGTCTCTACTGGCACCACCCAGGCGCCTTTGCCGCTGGCTTCAAGGGTGTCTGCTCTGTCTTTGTCACTGCCGCTTTCTCCTTTGCCGGTACTGAGCTTTGTGGTCTTGCCGCTGTGGAGACCCAGAACCCAAGAAAGGCCCTTCCAAAGGCTACCAAGCAGGTGTTCTGGAGAATTACTCTCTTCTACATGATTTCTCTTACCGTTGTCGGTCTTATTGTTCCATACAACGATGACAGACTCGGAACCGCTTCGGACGCCAGTGCCTCGCCATTCGTCATTGCCATCAACAATGCTGGTATCAACGTTCTCGACTCGATCATGAACGTTGTCATCATGATTGCTGTGCTTTCCGTTGGTAACTCTGCTGTCTACGCCTGCTCCAGAACCCTCACCTCCCTTGCCGGTCAGGGCTTCGCTCCAAAGATCTTCCTCTACGTTGACAGAGCTGGTAGACCAGTGTGGTCTGTCGTTTTCACGATGATCATTGGTCTTCTCTGCTTCGTCTCTGCCTCTCCAAAGGAGGGTGACGTTTTCAACTGGTTGCTTGCCATCTCTGGTCTCTCGTCCGTCTTCACCTGGGGTTCTGTTTGCGGTGCTCACATCCGTTTCAGATACGCCATGAAGGTTCAGGGCCGTGACCCTAAGGCTGAGATGGCCTTCATGTCTCAGTGTGGTGTTATTGGCTCCTACTACGGTGTCATCCTCAACATTCTGATTCTGATGGCTCAGTTCTGGGTTGCCCTCTTCCCAATTGGTGCCTCCCCAGACGCCTCTGTCTTCTTCCAGTCTTACCTTGCCCTTCCAGTTATCATTGCCTTCTACGTGTTCCACAAGATCTGGAAGAGAAACTGGAAGCTCTACATCAAGGCTGAGGACATTGACCTTGACTCTGGTATCGTTGAGCACGACATTGAGCTGCTCAAGCAGGAGATTGCTGAGGAGAGAGCGTTCATCGCTTCTAAGCCATGGTGGTACAGAATGTACAACTTCTGGTGCTAAGGCGCAGGTCGCATTGTTTAATGATTATGTTTGGTATATATAATGGTAGATGATGGATAGAGACTTGACATTTTTTTTCGCTAAGGGCCTTTTCTGACAGCGGCTTGGCGCGTTAAGCTTAATTTTTATCTAATTGATCGCGTTGACACCCTTTTTTTCTCTCCATTGAAGATTGTAAGAGATCTACAATTCCGTAACCGACCATTTTGAAGTTTTACGATGGAGTCTAGCGAGCCCTTCCTCAAGCACTCAAATCCAGACAGCTCTGCGGAGCACAGACTCTTTGGCAAGCCATACACATACTACAAGCAACACAAGCATGGCGTATCGTGGAAGCTCTGGATCGCCGCCATGCTCATCGTGGTTGTCTGTATCATTGACTTCCTGCTGGCCACCAACATTGTCATCTACCTACGCACAATCAACCCAGACTCAAAGGGTGACGTTGCCGTTCACACGCTCTTGATCATTCTCCACATTCTGCTTATATGGGTCCTGTACCGCTTCACAGTGTGGTATGTTAACACAAGCGGTATCTCAGAGCAAGTGAAGAAGAACAAGCTTTACCAGCGTGTGGCTAGTGAGGTGGTGGAGCTGGAAGACATGGCGAGACACCAAGATTGAAGCGGGGTTGAACAACAGGAGGGCAATTGTACACTGGGGCCTGCGAAGAGCCTTTGACCTGGAGTCTTTGTATATATGTACGTTGAACAGGACTTGATTTTCCAGTTTGTAAGGATACGGAGGGCTCATCAGCTGTGGAATACGGACGGAGATGGAGACTTCTACGGTAGTGCCGTTATCTTACTCATGAGTTTTCAGAACCATCGAGCGGTACCCTTACTTGCGAACTGCACTATACCTGACGGATTAGTATCCCATAACTACTCCATGAACCCATCTGCCCTTACTCGTAGTGATGCACACAGTGTATGCTTCACACAGTATGCCTGGCGCACTCAACTGCTTCAGCTGACACTTGAACGTTCTGAAATATACTGATGGACAGTGTTTGATATCCCCTTGATGCCGGTAGACATAGCATAGCTTCCGAGGATAGTGCCTAATTCTATTGAAACCCGTTATGTATTTAATCCCCCAATCGGGAATTGCTTTTTGCAACATATCTCGTGAAGGGCTGAAAATTTTGTTGCAATGGATCTTTGGCCGAGCGGTTTAAGGCGCTCGACTCAAGATCGAGTATCGTTAGATGCGTGAGTTCGAATCTCACAGGATCCATTATTTTTTGCTTCTACAGCACATCCGGTACCGTTATTCATCATCTATTCCTCTAGTAGCTTTAAAATTTTAGCGTTCCACAGGTGGATCCTCACAAACAGCTGCTCATCGCCCAGCAGCTCTGTGAGGGACTTACTCTGGATCATCTTCCCCCTCAAAAAGATCTCGTTGTTGGTGGAGCTTGCTAGCTCGTGGTGCCTGCGGGCCTCGATGAGCGCCTCGATCATGGCACTGAGGTACTCCACAATCGTGTCCCAGTTGCCCAGAATGGCCTTCTCGTCGTCGCTGTGCACTATGAAGGAGTACCTTCTCTCAGCTCCCCTCGCCTCCAGGTCCCTGATCTTGAAGCTCTGACAGAGGCAGAAGCCTCGTACGTTGTCGGCAAAGTACATTGGCTTCGCATCGTACTGCGTAGCCTCCTCGGAGAGGCACTTGCGCACGATGGAGTTCTGCTGCCTGAACTTGACAGCGCTGTACTGCGTAGAGATGAAGACCGACTCCTTATCAGTGGTGCGCATCGTGGTGGGCCTTGTCTCGGACTTTGGGAAGTAGAGCAGGCAGCTCTCGCAGTACGACTCCTTGGAGAAGTCACCCAGTGTGTACGACTCTGCCGTATCCAGAGTGGCACTCTGGGTGCACATGATGGACCTGGGCCCGTGCTTATCGCAGAAGTGGGCAAAGAGGATGCTGGGGGGCATTGTAGATGTTTCTTGAGGTGGTGAGGGGTTAGTGTTGCGAGACCCGCGACGGGACTGAGACCCGGGACTAGACGCGATCCGGCAGGGGGGACTGGCCCGGGGCGTATCGGGAGAGGGCACCGATCCCGGAGGTCTGTAGCCCAGTGTAGGACTTGGAGCTCTACACCTGGTACACCATCTCCGCTATCACGAGACCGGGGCTCCGAGTGTGGGGCGCGAGCCGAGTATAGGGGGATCACGGAAAAAAGAAAAGCTGAGGCTGGATAAAACAGGACTCCATCCTCGCTGCATCGCAATCTCTAGGGTGACACAGTCCGGCAAAGCATAGAGCAGGATCTCGACAAGGCCCAGACCCAGCGTTTCTGTTTGGAGAGATTTAGAGCCACAGCCAAGTACCCACCACAGCCGAGATAACAAGCACGATAACAAGCAGATCTACAGCATGAGCCGCCCGCCAGTGTCCCGTGGGGAGTCGTACGAGGAGCCGCCAGCGATCCGGCGGCGGGGGTCGTCGTTCGGGTTCGGGTCCACCTTCTTCTCCTCCCTCACCAACACCCTGAGGCCGTCGTCGTCCTCCACCAACCTCAGCACGCCGCAGCGGTCACGTGCCGGGTCCTCGTCGAGACTGTCGATGGTGCACGGGGCGTCGACGGCGAGTCTGGCGAGACCAGTCCCGAGACTAGACCCGGAGCCAGACCTGGGACTCGACCCGGAGCTCTACGCATCAACACCCACAGACGAGCTCCAGGGCCAGACGCGGGCCAACTCGCTCTCGATACACCCGCCAGACACCGACGGCACCTACTCCATCAGGCTGACGCCCTTCATCGACCACTCCACCAACCAGCAGGGGCTCTACTTTTCGCCGCTGCTGAGAAAGACGAGGCCCGGGTCCAGGCTCGCCGTGGGCCGCTTCACGGACAAGGCCCGGGACTATGCCCAGGCCCCGCCAGGGTCGGACCTGCCCGTCGTTTTCAAGTCCAAGGTGGTTTCCCGGACCCACGCAGAGTTCTTTGTGGATGCCCACGGCAACTGGTTCGTCAAGGACCTCAAGTCGTCGTCCGGCACGTTCCTCAACCACGTCCGGCTCTCGCCAGCTGGCGTCGAGTCCCCCGAGACGCCCGTCCATTCGGGAGACGTTCTACAACTCGGAATGGACTTTAGAGGAGGCGCAGAGGACATTTTCCGGTGTGTCAAGATGCGTGTAGAGCTCAACAAGTCGTGGCAGCGGAAGGCTGGCCAGTTCAACAAGGAGGCCCATGAAAGGCTCAAGACGCTGGCGCTGATGGAGGAGGAGCTCTCCGAGTGTGCCATCTGCCTGCTCAAGGTGCAGCCATGCCAGGCGGTGTTTATATCGCCGTGCTCACACTGCTGGCACTACAAGTGCATAAGGCCGATTGTGGTGAAGAGCTATCCGCAGTTTTTGTGTCCCAACTGCCGGGAGACGTGCGACTTGGAGGCTGAGCTGGATGAGGAGGAGGAAAAGATGCTCACGAGCTCGGACGAGGACCAGCAAAGTGCCTAGAGGCGACTGACGAGTTTGGTGTGGTAGAGTACAATTGACGAATTTACTGAGCCAGGTAGACTAGAGTGACCAATTGGAAAATTCACTGAGCCAGTTACAATCACCTACAATGTCCAATTGACTGGTCTAGCCTACAATTGACGAAATGACTGTTGCCGTAATTTTTCACTGCTCCAGCAGCCTCAGCAGCGCATCCTGCAACTGGGCCCTGCCCTTAGGACTGCGCCACACCTCGTGGCCGCCATCCACAATCTTCCACTCGTAGGTGGCCTTGCTCACCTTGGTGAGCTCTCTCTGCCAGCTGCCCCAATTGAGCGACTTCTTGATCATGTAGTCGGAGCTCACGACGGAGATGCCCACGTCAGCCAGTGCGAGTTTGGCATTCACAACCTCGTTGTAGGAGAGCGTCGAGGCGCCAATCTGCTCCTGCAAACGGGCTCTCAGGTAGCCTCCCTGGTGCCTCATGTCCCTGCCGTAGATGCGGTCCTTGGACCCGTGACGTTTCATCCAGGAGCCCTGGAGCGCAATCCCCAAGGGCGACACGAGCCCTCGGAGCCACAGCCTGAAGCCTGCGGATGGGCTCATCCTGTCAATCTCCACGGGTAGGGGCTCGTCCTTCCTGCCGCGGGACTCCGGGTTCCTGGTTAGCAGGTCCTCGTGCCAGGACTCCACCAGCAGCACCGAGGCGACCGACGACACGTGCCGTGAGGCAAACACCAGCGAGTAGAGCCCGCCAATGTCAGTGCCCACGGGCAGGAAGGGGCCCTGGACCTCGAGCTTAGTCAGCGCCTCAAAGAGCAGGTCCGACACGATCGAGAGCGAGCTCGGGGACGGAGCCGAGTCCGAGAAGCCGTAACCGGGCCGGTCGTATATGCAGTACCGCTGCACGTTTCCGAGATGGTGCAGCTCCTCCACCCACTCGCTAAACTCCTCGCTGGACCCGTGGCCAGACTCCAAAAGCACCACCGGCTGCGACGAGTTGTCGCCGTAGCAGGCAACGTGGAGCGAGAGCGCATCCTCCTCGACAGCCACCATCTCGCCCCACGGCTTGACACGTGCCATGTCGATTGTGTGGAGCAAGATGTTGAGAGTCACCAGCAGCGTGTAGAGCAGTACGAGCAGCTTGGTGGAGTTGCGGAAGAGCACCACGAGCCACTCGCTGAGTGTGCGGCGGGTCTCGACCCTTCCAGTGAGCCTAATCTCCTCATGCCTCTTGCCCTGCTCCACGAGGTACTCGCTGGCACTGGTGAAGAGCACTGTGAGCAGGCACCAGCAAGCGGACACAAAGCCCAGGCCCGCCATCTGGCGCCGTTCAAAGAGCAGAAGCACCAGAGCCACCACGACGAGCCCCGAGGTGGCAAACCCCAATTGGCGCTCGAGCCGGGAGGGCACCTGGAAGAAGACGAGGGTCGAGGAGGTGGAGAAGAGCGAGATGAGCACAAAGGTGAGCTCGAGAAAGGAGCGGCCCCTGTTGTTGAAGCCCGGGATCGCCACAAAGTCCGACACGAGCAGCAGCACGAGCCACAGGCACGAAAGGAAGGAGAGCGCATTGAGAGAGAAGCGGGCGATGCGCACGCTGTTGACGTTGAGCGGAGACACGCCCGGGTCGTCTGGAGAGAGCAGCGGCACCCGCTCCGGGTCGCCAATTGACCTGTGCGGCTTTGGCTGCGGGTGCTGCGGCTCCGGGATCGGGTCGACCCGAGTCAGCGGATCGGACATCTTGTAGTTGGGAAGCTGGTGGCTGCGAGCTGTGTAGTTGCTACCCCGGGCGTGCCCGCACCGGGGAGCGTGCCCCGTACCAGGGGTAGTGCCCCTTACCAGGGCGTGCCCCGACCGCCCCGGCAGCCCAAGTTCAACTATCCCTTACTGGCACCCGCCATGGACGTCCCACCTGGCCTCCCGCCCGCGCTGGCGAGGCAGCTCCACGAGCTCAACGCCGAGTTCGGCGAGGGCTACCTCACGGACAAGGGCTACGTCAAGAAACGAGCGGCGATTCTCGCCTCGGCGGAGTCGGTCTCGCGGTCATCGTCAACGTCAAAGTCGCACCACCGGGCCTACTCGGGCCACTCGTCAGCGTCTGTCGCCCAGACTGAGCCGCCACAGCACGACGTGGCCCTGGAGAGGCCGCTGGACCCGCGGGTCGTCGGCAGCAACGAAAGCGCCGACACGCTGGCGTCGATCCTCAGGCACAGGGCATCCACCTACCAGCGGGAGACGGCGGTGATGATTGTGGACTCCAAGGGCAAGGAGTCGCTCACCATCTCGTGGGAGAAGCTCTACCTGCGGGCCGAGAAGGTGGCCCAGCAGATTAGGGACAAGTCCGGCCTCTACAAGAACGACCGCGTCTGTCTCATCTACCAGAACGTGGAGGTGGTGGAGTACATGGTGGCTCTCTTTGGCTGCTTTCTCGCGGGCGTCGTCGCTGTGCCCATCACTCTCGACCTCAAGATCGCAGAGATGGTTCACATCATGAACAGCACCCAGTCGCACTTGTGTCTCTTGTCTGAGAGCGTGATGAAGTATCTCGAGCGGAAGGACCAAACCTCATGGCCCAAGGGGCTTCTCTTCTGGAAGACCAACGACATGGGCACCTACCACCAGCAGAAGAAGCACGACCCGCCCACGCTCCAGGTGCCGGACCTCGCCTACATCGAGTACGTGCGGTCCCCCGATGGCGAGCTCAACGGAGTGGCCATTTCTCACCGCACTCTGCTCCAGCAGATGGCGTCGCTATCGTCGATTCTCTCCAGCAACCCGAGCTACGACGGCAAGGCCTTCAAGAGGCCCGACATCTCGTTTGTGCGGGGCCGCAACGTGATGCTGAGCATCTTGGATGCCCGCAAGTCCGTCGGGCTCGTCGTGGGCACTCTGCTGAGTGTCTACACCGGCAACCTGATGATCTGGACCCCGGCAAGCCTGCTGGACATTGCCGGGCTCTACGCACACATCATCACCAAGTTTGGAGTCACGGTGCTGCTGAACGACTACCTCTCGCTCAAGCAGGTGGTGTACAACTACCAGTCCTTCCCGCAAAACACCCGCAAGTTCTCCAAGAGGGAGGTGAGCTTCTCCGCCCTCAAGTGGGTGCTGATCTACACCTCTGTCGTGGATGGCGAGTTCAACGACATCCTCACCCACCGCTGGCTCAAGCCGCTCGGGTGCAAAAACGTGGAGAACGTGGTGGCTCCGCTGCTGACCCTCTCGGAGTTTGGCGGGATGGTGATCTCGATGCGGGACTGGATCGGCCACCACCACAGGCTCAACACCGCCATCACCGACCCGGACACGGCAGAGATGCTCATAGACAAGCACTCGCTCACGACAAACACCGTCAAGGTGGTTAGCGACCGGCCCCCGCCCGTCACCGACTACAAGTCGCAGGAGTTCCTGAGAATCGGCTCCTTTGGCTACCCTCTGCCGGACGCCACTCTCGCCATCGTCAACCCGGAAACGTGCTATCTGTCCGGGGTGCTCGAAGTGGGCGAGGTCTGGATCGACTCCGTGTCGCTTCCCGGCGGGTTCTGGGGGTCGCCGGAAGGTACACAAAACATTTTCCACGCAAGGTGTAGGGACCACGAAGGGTTTCTGGACCTCGAGTTTCTGAGGACGGGGCTCCTGGGCTTCACCTACAACGGCAAGGTGTACATCCTGGGGCTCTACGAGGACAGGCTGAGGCAGCGAGTCAGGGACACGGGCACGCTGGACCAGTACCGCTACCACTACTCAGACCACCTGGCTTACACGCTGGCTCGCGCCGTGCCACAAAAACGCATTTCCGACTCGTCCGCTTTCGACGTGCTCATCAACAACGAGCACCTCCCAGTCGTGGTGGTGGAGTCGCCAGCTGCCATTCCAGACACCTCTGGCGCCGTGGACATTGCGGAGCTCGACCTCATTGGCAAAAAATCGTTTGAGGCTCTGGAACGCTACCACAACGTTCGGCCGCTTTGTGTGCTGGTGCTGCAGCCGGAGTCGCTTCCCAGAACCATCAAGAGTGGCATCCCGGGCATCGCCAACATGCTGGTGAAGCGCCATTTCCTCGAGGGAAGCCTCCGCAGTGTCTACGTCAAGTACAACGTGCGCTCCATCTCGGAGGTGCCGCGGTCAAAGTACTATCTCGACAGCGTGTGGTCACGCTCAGTATCAACACTGCGATACGAGTCTCTCTCGGGAGCGGAGTTGCAGTACTCGGGGCTGGACTACAGAGACACCTCGGTGGATGACAGAACAAACAAGCCCCTGACAGACTTTGCGTCGATTCTCGAGATCCTCCGCTGGCGTGTGAAGCACACGCCTGACGAGCTCGCCTTCTCCGGAGTGTCGAAGCAGGCCAAGGGGATCTCGTGGCGTAAGTTCGACCTCAAAGTCGCTGGTGTCGTTGAAATGGTGCTGGAGAAGGCTCGCAGGGCCAAGTTCCGGCCCAAGGACACAGTGGGGCTCATGTTCACGCTTTCGGAGGACTTTGTGGCAGCATTGTACGCTTGCTGGTACTTGGGGCTCGTGGTGATTCCGCTGAACCCAGTGGACCCAACCAGAGTCAGCGAGGACGTTCCGGCTTTGCTAAAGGTGATTAAGGACTACCAGGTGAAGCATCTTTTTGTGAACTCGGAGGTGGAGTCGATCCTCAAGGCCAAGCCCGTAGCACAGCTGCTGAAGGACACTCTGCAAGTCGTCAAGGTCAGAAACACCGCCAGACTCAACTCCAAGTCCGGAGTCGCATCCCAGCCACTCGCCTCCTTCAAAAAGGAGCCAGAGTACTGTTTGATACTCTTGCACTACACTCAGGACAATGTGCGCACTGGCGTGAAGGTGACTCACGCCAACATCTCGTCGCTGTGCAAAATGATGAAGGAGACGTGCCAGCTTGAGAGCCGCAACCCGGTGATGGCGTGCGTGAGACACACCTCTGGCATTGGCTTCATCCAGAGTGCTCTCATAGGCGTCTACCTGGGCTCCTCAACCTACATTGTGCCACCCGTGGAGTTTGCCACAAACCCAGGCTCCTTCTTCACCACAATTGCCCGCTACAGAGTCAAGGACCTCTACATGACACCACAGATGCTGGAGTACGCCATCAAGAAGACACGAACCAAGGACTTCTCTCTGGAACGGGTCAAGAACCTGATGGTGGGGTGGGAAGGTAGACCAGACGCTGACCTCATCAAGAACGTGGCAACTACTTTCGGAGTCACCAAGCTGAGCTCCTCCTCCATCAGCCACGTCTACTCTCACTATTACAACCCGATGATCTCTCTGCGGTCGTACCTATCGCTCGACCCAATCGATCTCTACCTCGACCCTAACGCTTTGAGACTGGGACTCGTTTCGATTGTGAGTCCCGTTGCTGATGCTATAAAGGTCCAGGATAGCGGCATCGTGCCAGTGTGTACCCAGATTGCGATTGTGAATCCTGAAACGAGACGGATGTGCCGTGTTGGTGAGTACGGTGAGATTTGGGTGTGCAGTGAGGGAAACTACGAGGGAGTGCTGGAGACGGGCAAGGATTTCCACAGCCACCAGTACGGAGCGACGATTGAAGGAGGCGACCAGTCATTGCAGTACGTTCGTACTGGCGACCTGGGCTTCCTCCACAACGTCACGAGAAGCGACCGGAATGGCACCATCGAGTTCCAGCCACTCTTTGTGTTAGGACCCATCGCCAACACCTTTGAGTGTATGGGCCTGATGCACTTTGCAGACGATGTCGAGAGATGTATCGAGAAGAGCCACGCAGACATCAAGGGGTGTGTGGTGTTCAAGGCTGATGGCTTTGTGATAGCGGTGATTGACTCCGCTAGGGCAAGATACCTGTCGTCGCTAGTGCCCGTTGTCTTCAATAGGGTACTCTCCAACCATTTCCTCGTGCTGGACATTGTCGTCTTCACGAAGAGCGAGGGATTCCCTTACTCGAGACTGGGCGTCAAGCAGAGAGGCAAAGTGGTGAAGCTGTGGACACAAAAGAAGCTACAGATCCACGCGCAGTACGGTCTCAACTACGGAGAGCAGAGTCTCATCAAGGCTGTCCAGGACATGGAGACGAGGCAGAGTTAATAGACGAAATTAATGCAGACTAATGGAGTATCGTAGATCCATGTTTAATGATTCAATCGCTACGAATTACACTCCAACCCATTATTAACCTACCGACGACGAGGACGCATTTGCGCAATTTTGCGCCGATTGGGCTGTGCCCCTGCAGTTGGCGTTGGCGCCGGCGACCCAAATGCGTTCGGCGTTCCAAACGAGGGCTGCGGATTCCCGAAGACACTCGCCGGGTCCTTGGCTGCTTGTCCAAAGTTGATGTTGATGTTGGCTGGGTCCAGCGGTTTGGCAAAGCCCGGTGTCGACGATCCAAAGTTGAACCCGGACTGCGGATTAGGCGTTGATGTGGACCCAAAGTTGAAGGGCGTCGATTGTGCCTGGCCATTGCCAAAGTTGAAGGACGGTTTGGCGCCAAACTGAGTCGCCGGCGTCGATGTATTGCCGAAGCCAAAGCCCGGGGCAGAACCGAACTGTGGCTGTGCAGGCGCCTGTGGCTGTGGCTGTGGCTGTGCCGGCGCACCGAAGGAGAATGGCGATGGCTCCTTCTTCTCAGGAGCTCCAAAGGCTGAAGCACCAAAGCTGAATGGCTTATCCTCCTTCTTCTCTGTGCCAAATGCTGAAGTGCCACTCTGTGCTAGGGCTCCAAAGCTGAAAGCTGGCTTATCGTCCTTCTTCTCGGTGGTTCCAAAGCTGAAGGCTGGCTTATCATCCTTCTTTTCACCACCAAACGAAAATGCAGGCTTGCCATCCTTATCGCCACTTGCCCCAAAGCTGAAGGCCGGCTTGTCTTCTTTCTTGTCGCCGCCGAAACTGAAGGCCGGCTTATCATCCTTCTTTTCCGTGGTCCCAAAGCTGAATGCCGGTTTATCATCCTTCTTCTCTGTAGCTCCAAAGCTGAAGGCTGGCTTGTCATCCTTCTTGTCGGAGGTTCCAAAGCTGAAGGCTGGCTTGTCATCCTTCTTCTCTGCCCCGAAACTGAATGCAGCAGGCTTGTCGTCCGTCTTCTCTGCATTCCCGAGACCGAATGCTGGTGTGGTATCACTTGCTTGTGCTGAACCGAATGTGAATGCCGGCTTATCATCCTTCTTCTCACCAAACGAGAATGCTGGCTTGTCACCCCCCACTTTTGGTTCCTCCTTCTTCTCACCAAACGAGAATGATGGTTTGTCGTCCTTTTTAGCTTCCCCGAAGCTGAACGGTTTCTGAGCTGTTGAATTCTCTGCAGCTGGCTTCTCCTTGGCAGACTCTCCAAAGCTAAAGGTCGGTTTATCCGACTCAGCGGGTTTATCTCCAAAGCTGAAGGCCGGTTTGTCCTCCTTCTTCTCTGTACCAAATGCAAATGCTGGCTTATCGCTTTTCGTAGCGCCAAATGAGAACGTTGGCTTCTCCTTTGTATCCGTGGCACTCGTTTCAGGCTCATCCTTCTTGTCAGCGCCAAAGCTGAAAGGCTTATCGGGCTTGCCACTTGTCTCGCCCGGTGGCGTCTCCTTCTTCTCACCGAAACTGAATGTAGGCTTTTCTGTAACGGATTCCGTCTTTCCGCCAAATGCAAATGCTGGTTTCTCCGTCTTGTCCCCAAATGAAAAGGCCGGCTTTGCCTGCTCTGTCGTCTGGGATGCAGGCTTCGACTCTATCTGGCCAAGGCTGAATGCTGGCTTCTCCAGCGCATCAGCTGGCTTATCTGTGGACCCGAAGCTGAATTGGTTACTCTGTGTGCTGGGCAAGACGCTTGGCTTCTCCAATGTCTGTGGCTTCTCGCGCGGAAGATCCTCACTCCTTGTCTCGGACTCCGTCGTAGGCTCCTTCGCCTTATCCATGAAGTTGAAGCCGGCACTAGGAGCGATCTCCTTCTGCACAAGCTTCTTCTGTCCCACAAAGGCATCGAGTGCGGAGTCGTCCTTACTGGCAAACTTGACGGGGCTCTTAGTCTTGGGCTCGATCTCGTCGAGATCGTAGACAAAGTGGCCCGAGAAGACACCGGCAAGCTTCTTCAAGGCCCTGTTCTCTGCATCCTTCTTCGTCACCAGCGCCTGTGATACCAGTTCTGGCGCTGAGTCCGTTTGCACTCCGACATCCACGGTGTGGGACTCGCTCTTTCTGCCGTTTTTGGCTGCGTAGAGCGACGACATCCGCCACTTCTGGCGCTTGCGGAAGAGCTCCAGCCTCTGGGCAGGCGCTAGCACCATCACGGGCGGCCTCTCGGACATGGCGTGTGTTGATGAAGATTCCACGAATTTTCTTGTTTACTTTCGCGCAATCAAAAACACACCTCTCCAAACTTCTAAAGGCACTATCCACAAGCAGCCGCCTACCACGCAGTGCCATAGCCATCTAATTATCTATTCGTTCACGGGCTTGCCGTGCCTCACCAGCGTCTGCAAATCGAAGATCTCGTCTGGCGACGTCTCGAGCCGCTTGTAACTACTCACCAGGCCCTGTGTCGAGTCCATCTCAAACACCCGGACCCGTCTCGTGGTACCGCCGTACCCGCCGTACCCGCCCTCTCCAGCTGCTCCGCCATAGCACAGCCACAGCTTGTCAGCGCCCTCCAGCACGCAGTAGTCGTTGCAATGGTCGTGGCCCACACTCACGACGGAGACCCCGAGCTCCTGGAGTACGTCTCTCGCTCCCGAGTTGTAGCGGGGTGCAGTGATGGCCTCCTTCATGTTGCCCACGTACCCGTCCTGGACGTTCTTGTACTCCGGGAGCGGGATGTGGAAGAAGGCCATGTTGATTGGGGTGACGCCTTCTGGAGTCGAGGGCCGGTTGCGCTTGAGCCACTCCAGCTGGCTCTCCTTGATCCAGTCATAGCCAGGGTTCACTTTCGGCGCCCGCGAGTACTTGTGCGAGTCCAGCATGTACAGATTGATGGCGGGGCCCTTGTCGGAGTAGACGTGCAAGATGTAGTTGCCGACGCCGTCAATCTCCATCGGCCCAGCTGACGACACGCTGTAGGGCAGTGTCTCGAGCAACTCCATCATCTCCTTGCGGGACATCGAGCCCTCGTCGTCGTGGTTGCCAAACATCACAGCGTAGGGCACTCTTCTCTCGATGAAGGGCTGTGCCATCTTCAGCAGAGCCGTCATCGAGTCGAAACACGTCTCGCCAAAGAGCTGGTCTCCGGTGAGCACCACGAGGTCCGGTGTCTCGATATCAAGCACTCTGTTGATGAAGCTGGCAGTACGCTCGTCAGCCTTGCAATCAGCAACCTCAGGGTACTGATCGCGGCACACTCCATCCAGAGAGCTGAAATGGAGGTCTGCAATCTGCACCACTTTGAATTGGCCCTGCCGCAGTGAGAGCGAGGGCACGTGATGGGCCGGGGCTATCGGGTTGGACTTGACGGTTAGGAACACGGGCACCGAGCCCTGGACGCCGCTTATCGCCGTGGGCAGCACGACCCAGTCGTGGCGCGGATCCACGGGCTTGTTGAACACCACGTCGAGGCCGTAGTAGAAGCGGTTCGACCGGTTCGGGTCGAACTTCTGGATCTCGTGCACGACGGCGCCGTCCTCGGGCCGTACCTGCAGCTTGGAAACGGCCTCCTGCCCGACAATCTCCGTCAATGGCACCGACTTGACAAAGATGTACTGCCGGCTCCACAGCGAGAAGGGCTTCCCGGCCAGCGTCCAGTCCAGCCGCTTGGGAATCATCCGCCACTCGCTGCCAGGATTGCACGACGACCACGTATTGCAAGTGCGGAGCGTGATGGCGGTAATAACCTCATCCACGCTCTTGTGCGGGATGTAGAGCCTTACTGGCGATGCCTGCGATCTGGAGTGAAGCACGAGAGCACCCACCACCAGCAGCAGGAGGTACACGGAGTACCGTATCGTCTTGGTGAAGCGCATGTGGTTTCAGGGGGAAATGAGGTTCCTTTTCACACGGTGGAGGATGGGCCCTGCTGACATAAGCGGCATGGGATTTTTTTTTCGCGGGAGCACAAGGCCCTCACGTGTGGTGTCCGGGTGTTACGTTACCCCATTTCACACGATCTGGCGCACAGCTTGCCAGAGCCATGGCGGACATCGACAAGTTCCTGGCGGACCTGCGGCTGGCCGAGTATGCGGACCAGTTCAAGGCCTTCAACATCACGGCTGATGAGCTGCGGTACGTGGACGCGGACATGCTGAAGGCGATTGGCGTGGCGAAAGTGGGCGACCGGATCCGGCTCGAAAGAGCCATCTCCAAGCTCAAGACCGTCGACATCAGCGAGATGTTCCACTCGATCGTGCACATCAAGCAGCCGTCCATAGCGCCAACTGCGAGCGAGTTCAAGCTGGATCCTCCGCCAGTGCGGAACGAGAAGTCGCTTGTCTCCTTCATCCTGCAGAATGGCTCAACGGTCAAGATCAACGTCAACGGGTGCTTCAACGCCGCCTCCATCAAGAAGAAGCTCGTCAAGTTCCTGGACCTGCCCAGCAAGGACGTTGCTCAGTACGAGACGTACATCACCGATAGCCAGGGCCATCCGAAGCTTCTCTTTGACGTGGAGCTCGTGACTATCTGCCATTCGTCTGACCGCATAGAGAGACACAGGATCCTCTTTTGTCCCAAGAGCGAGGAGCCATCAGCCATGGCCATTGAGGTTTCGAAAAAGTACATCCTCCAGGAGCCACAGACGGGTGCCAAGGAGGAGAAGCAGGATATCAAGTTCCGCTCCATCTTTGGACAGAGACCCAGCTCACAGCTCATATCCACCAACATCTCGCAGTACTTCCCGGAGACCAATGCTGACAAGCTGAACCGGACGATCCGCAACTCAGTGCGGTACTCTGTACGGATGTCGACTTACTCCAAAAGGCTCTCCACGGTGGGGGACTTCCTCGTCGAGTCGTCGTCGCGTATGGACGAGGCCAAGTCCGACACGTTGAACCTACAGGCCAGCATGGGAGATAACAAGCAGCGCTTCAGTCTCAACTCACGGCACTCCATCATTGAGCTCCTGGAGGAGGAATCGGACTCGGAGGACGAGATGCCTATGGCGGTGAGTGGGTCCAATTGGCTCAAGGGCGCCCGCATCGGCTCCGGCTCCTTTGGCACAGTCTACCTGGGCATGAACAGCGTCACGGGAGAGCTCATGGCTGTGAAGCAGGTGGAGCTCAAGCCGCTGTATGACCCCAAGGGGGATACGGAGAAGGAGAAGATTGTGCACCAGAAGATTGTCGAGTCGCTACAGCACGAGATGAAGCTGCTGTCTGAGCTTCACCACGACAACATTGTGACGTATCTCGGGTCGTCATCAGACGAGAACCACATAAACATTTTCCTAGAGTACGTGCCCGGAGGCTCGCTCAACACGATGCTCACCAACTACGGGCCCTTTGAGGAGCCTCTCATACGCAATTTCACAAGGCAGATCCTGATTGGGCTCAACTACCTGCACTCGTGCAACATCATCCACCGCGACATCAAGGGCGCCAACATCCTGATTGACATCAAGGGCTCCGTCAAGATCTCGGACTTTGGCATCTCCAAGAAGCTCACGCCGGCCGCGTCGGACAAGAGGGCCTCGCTCCAGGGCTCTGTCTACTGGATGGCGCCCGAGGTGGTGAAGCAGGTGGCCACCACCACCAAGGCGGACATCTGGTCTGTCGGGTGTCTCATTGTGGAGATGTTCACGGGCAAGCACCCCTTCCCGAACTTTTCGCAGATGCAGGCCATCTTCAAGATCGGGACCCACACCACGCCGGAGATCCCCAAGTGGTGTTCAGCCAGTGCGAGGGAGTTCATCGAGCAAACGTTTGTGCTGGACTACCAGAAACGGCCCAGCGCTGTGGAGCTGCTGGACCACGATTTTTTGAAGGTGGTTGAATAAATTAGTAGTGGAACCCCTCTGGCAAGACGTCCGCCATGTTGGTGTTGAGTAGTGCGATGCCGTACTGGAAGCGGTAGTAGTGGGCCTTTGTGTAAAAAAGCGGAAAGACCCGCCGCTGGATCTTGGAGATGTTATCCACGACCCACGACGACGACCCAAAGGGGTGCAGCTCGTACTTCAGAGGCCTCCCCAGGTACAGCGACAGCATATAGACGATCTGGCACAGGTATCCGAGGCCGGCGTTGAGCTCCTCGATCGCCTGCGGATTGTCCAGTGCTGGAGTCTTGATGACGAGGTCCCGTGGCAGAATGTCAAAGTCACACCCGAGCCAGCGGCCAATCTCCGCCGTCGGGAAGATGCTGACAAGCAAGTGGACCACCCGCGAGCGCTCGCTAATGAGCTCGAGGACTGTGTCGTGGTACTCCTTCTTGATGTCCGCTACCGGTACGCGCTCCAGGCTGTGGTGCCTCACTCTCCGGGCCTTTAGTGAGGCGAGCCTCTCCCGGGCCTCGCTATTCGCCTTCTGCTGCTGCTGGATCAGATCCTCTAGCAGGGCCACTTTGGACCCCGGCCTGAGCTCCACGTGCTCCTCGATGCTATGGCTTAGCCTCTCCTTGGCCCTCGCGAGGTCTGCGATGCCACTCTCCAGGCCGGAAAGCTTCATCAGCGAGTCAAAGGTGAGGCTCCTCACACTCTCCCGGGGAGACCTCACACACTGGGAAAGGTACCACTGTGGGTCCACCGTGGGCAGCGTGTAGACGCCGTCCGAGAGCTCCAGCACTATGCAATTGCGGCCCTCTACCGACACCGCCTCTACCGAGGAGCCCCAATAGAGCAGCGACCCCAGCTGGATCTCCGCATCCACCAGCAGGCTCCACTTGGCCCCAGCACTGGCCCACACCTTGAGGTTGAAGCTGTGGCCGGGGCCGTTGATGCGGAACTCCTGGAAGTCTGCGTTGAGGCACCGGTCCTTGCGCTCGCTCACGTACACCGCCTGCCCATCGCAGTGGATCGAGAAGAAGACGCTCAGCAGCTTGTGGCTGTTGATTGACTGGAGGTAGCTCTGCCTGGCCAGCGGGGTCTCGAGCCCGACGAGGTCCTTGGTATCGCTTCGTACTCTGGTGGGCGCAACCTGCCTATCGAGCGAGATGTTCCGCAGAGAAAGCCCCCTGAGGTGTCTGAGCCGTCGCTACTGTTAGCAATGAGGTGGAGACACTTACCCTCCGTGGGTGGAGCACACAGCCCTCGGTGTGGATTGGCGGCATGTTGTGGTGGAGTCGCACTTTCGAGAAGTCCGAAAAGTGTAGGGGGCCTGGGCAGCGGCCGGGGCAATTGGCGGGGGAGGTCAGTAAGGGTTACTGGGGCCAGTAAGCGGGCTAGGCCGGTAAGTGGGCTATACCAGTAAGTGGGCCAGGGGCCAGGAGGCTGGGCTGGGTATCGCCAGTGACAGGCAGTCTACAGAGGCAGTCCACAATCCCCAGCCAGTCCACACAATTCCCAGCCTCTCTAAACAGTTCTCAGCCAGTCTAAACAGTTCTCAGTCAGTCCTCCAGCATACGCGCTAGTCTGAGTCCGTCTCAGCGGAAAGAAGCCAGTAAAGACTCCACGGTAGTCTTTACCCAAACACCTGGCTCTGGCTTGAGATGGCCCGGCGGTCTTCTGGGCCTGGTAAAGACCATCGCCAGGCCCAGGCAGGACGCCAGCCCGGCATGGAGTGGGTCGGGGCTCCCATCGCTGGCTCCCACCGCTGGCTCCCACCGCTGGCTGGTAAGGCTCGTTGATCAAGTTGATGTATCGCGAAGAAAAAAAGCGTTGAAAACCACAACCACCACCCACCGGCAACTCCACACACACGCGCCGCCTACTCTGGGAGACAGCTGGCCCGGCAGACACAGAGCACACCAAGCGCCACACAGGGCAATTCAGCGGGAGTTTCTAGCGTTTCTGGGCGAAGAACTATGGACGAGCGGTTGGTTAGCGGCGACAGCATACAGTTTGAGTATGCGCCGCCAGTGGAGCACCCCAGCAAGAAGAAGAAGAAGAAGAAGAAGGCCAAGAAGGGCGTGAGAGTCACGGACGTGGCATTGGAGGACCCCTCGGAGGAGTACCCGGAGTCGAGGGTGCTGAAGCAGGACTCGAATGGCGACGTTGTCGTGGAGAGCCTCGAACCACAGCGAGCCGATGGCATGGAGCTCGAGCTCCGCGAGTACTGGCAAGAGCTTCCCCTGGAGGAGAAGACCCGGCTGCTCAATGTGGAGAAGGAGGCGGTTTTCCGCGTGATGCGCTCACAGCAAAAGGTTACGTGCAATTGCACCGTTTGCGGGAGAAAACGCTCCATCATCGAGGAGGAGCTTGCCAAGTTGTACGAGTCGTACTACGACCGCCTGGGCGACGAGGAGTTTACCAGAAACCTCTTTGAGACCTTTTTGCAGCCGAGAAAGGAGACCCCCTCGCACGTCGCTACTGTGGGCAAGGAGGCTGAGCGCCGCTACATGGAGGCAATGGAGTCTCGTGATACCGTGGAGGAGGCCCGCCGTAATGGCATCATGACCGTGGCGGAGGATCTCTTGCAGAATGACGGACGGCGGTTTTTGGAGATGATGGAGAAGCTCGCGGAGAGCCGCATCAGACGCCAGACAGAGCTCAAGACGTGTGATCACGACCACGACCACGACCACGATCATGATCACGAACATGATCACGACCACGATCACGAACATGACCATGACCATGACCACAAGTACGATGCGCTTTCAGATGCGCTGAGCGTGCTAAAGTCTGTAGATGACTACGAGGTACCGCCGCTGCCCGATTACGCTCTACCCGAGGACCCGGTAACGGAGTTCTACTTTGATGGCATTGGGTACGACGAGGAGGCGGATGACGACTACTACCCGGGAAGCTCAGAGGACAGCTACGGAGAGTACAGCAGTGATAGTGCGAGCGATAGCGACTCGCCCACAGATCTACACGAGGAGCTCGTGGAGCTGCTGAGAGACCAGAGCGACTACTACGCCAAGGAGGCTGCGGCGTTACGAGCTGGCGGTGAGTACGATCGTGGACTTCTACAAAGCCATCTGCGGAGGCAGCAGCAACTCCAGCAGCAATTGCAAAGAGAACGGCGTGAGCTGAGGCAATTGCAGGATGACTACATTGGCGACATGGAGTACGAGGAGGAGGAAGATGTGGAGGAGGAGGATGACGAGGAGGAGTACAGTGACGATGCCGTGGATGAGGAGACCCAGCTGGAGGAGGGCCGTACGATGCTTCAACTGTGTACCACCAAGATGCTGAGACAGAGCTTGCTCAAGGCTTACAAGGATAAGAAGATCCAGGAGCAGGCGAGAGCACTGCTGGCTGAAGAGGATGAGGCACTGGAAAGGGAGCGGCGTAAGGAGGAGAAGAAGCAGCGAGAGAAGGAGAAGAAGAAGGAGAAGAAGAAGATGCAGCAACAGCAGAAGGAGGAGGAGAGGCTTCGGCGAGAGGCTGAGAAGGAGCGTAAGGAGCGCGAGAAGCGTGAAGAGATGATACGCAAAACGGAGGAGGGCCGCCGGCGTAAGGAGGAGGCTGAACGAGCCAAGAAGGAGGAGAAGCGGCGTAAGTGGGAGGAGGAAGAGGCGAAGCGTAAGGCTAAGGAGGAGCAGAGGCTGGAGAAGGAGAGACTGGAGCAGAGGCTTGAGCAAGAGAGATTGGAGCAACAGAGGCTCGAACAGGAGAAGATCGAACAGCAGAGGCTCGAACAGCAGAGGCTCGAACAGCAGAGGCTTGAACAAGAGAGGCTTGAACAAGAGAGACTCGAAAGACTCGAAAAGGAGAGACTCGAAAGACTTGAGCATGAGAGACTGGAAACAGAGAGACTGGAGAGGCTCGAAAGGGAGAAGCTCGAGGAGCGGTATGCCACGAGATCCAACTCCAACGTCTCTGTGGATCCACACGTGAATCCTCTGCTGGAGAAGATCTTCCCACCGAGCTTCACGGCCTCGCCCATTCTGCCCAACTCGCTGCCGTTGTCCTCAACGCCTCCAGGCTTGGGGCTAACACCACATCAGCCACACCAGCCACACCAGCCGCTTGCACAGCCACTGGCACAGCCGCTTGCACAGCCACATCAGCCGATAGCACAGCCACCGTCTGTCGCTAACGTGGCGCCGGGTGTGGCTGGTGCGTACCCTTACAACTGGAGCTCCAAGATTGAACAGGGCTTCACGCCCGGCTTCGACAACACGCTCGGTAACATCGATACGCTCACAAACTCGATGGCTTCGACCTCCATTGGAAACTACACTGGACTGCTAGGCCGGTCCAACGTGTGGGGGGACTCGAGCAACTCCAAGGGCTGGTCAACTATGGAGAAGACAGGCGAGATGGCACCACCAGTGAACGGCTCTGCCTTTTCGCCCTTTGAAGTGCCTCCTCGGGTGACCCCTGGCGTGTGGTCGAATCCACAGAGTGGGTTTGTGTCACAGCCTGTTGAGAGATCGCCCGAGGCGCTTTTGGGTGAGTACCAGGCCAAGATCCTCAAGGCCTACGAGTACCTCATGACTCCAGAGCTGCCCTTCATATCCACAGACTCGCTCTACACGGCACTCGTGAGTCTCGTGACACCCGAGTCCAAGCCCTCGCTGGAGCTTTTCACGCAGATGCTTTTGATAGCAAACGACCAGTACAAAGTGGAGCTCTTTGACAACAACAAAATTGTCAAGCTGACACGTGTGCAGCCGGACTACGGCCGGCAAAAGTCCAATGGGTTTGCGCCCTTCAGCGACGTGGCATCGAACGGATTCCTCCCCAATGGGCTCTCCTCCGGGTGGAGTAACTTTTAGCTAGCAAATACTCACGAGCCTTCGCCATTCCTCTACAGTAGCTTCCAATGGCTCACATTATGTCCATTAATCTATGCATTACCTTCCTGTTGTCTTCTCACAATCTCCTTGGCGTCATTGTATATCTTTGCCCTCTCCTTGAGCACGTAGCTCATGTCGTCATCACTGCTGAGCGCCGCAATGTGCTGCTGAATCAATTCCAAGTTCCTTACAATGCGGGCTCTCTGTGTGAGCTTCTTAGTGAGTCTCGCCATGTGTCTGTCGTTCTGCTCCTTGTTATCGTAGCTCTCCTTCTGCAACTGCTGAACCGCAATCTCAGCTTCCACAAACATCGCATCGTGCACCATCAACACATCAAACACCTCATCGAGATGGCTCACCTCGCTCTCAACACGGTCGCGGATCCGGGCAAAGTCCCGGATCGCTCCGTCCCGGAGTCTGTCGATGTAGACGTTGGCTGTCCTTGTTCTGAGTCGCTTATGTAGGAACTCCATGTTGAGAGCAATCTGCTTCGCCTTGTCCTGCAATGCCAGTCTCAGGGCAATGCAGTAGTCCTCAATCTCGCACTCGCTCTGAGGTGTGTAGGAATTGAAGGAGAGACTTGTGATATCCTCCTCCTCAATGGGTACGAGAGCGAGCTTGCGAGTGTGATAGAGAGAGTGGAAGGGCGATTGCTGGGAGACCACAGCCACAGAAGCGTAGTCTGGTGGCGGGATCGTGGAGCTGAGGGACTCCTCGTATGAGGGAAGGATCTCGTTCATGCTGAGTTTGCCAGATCAACACTGGGTACGGTAGGCCTATATATGTCCTTATCACCCCCTGTCAAAAAAGCACGGGCACGGCGAGGCCCGCGCGCTTTGTCATCACCGCAGCCAATCACAGCGCGTTCCGCGTTACGTGCAACCAAAAAGTTGCTTTCTGGCTCGGGCTGCATGTGTCATCTGACAGCGAAACGTAAGACGGCGGCGTTCTGGGCGTCGGATGAGGTAATCGGCGCTGGCGAGGCCGTTGACGGCTCAGGATGCTTACGTAGAAGTGCTGTTGCACAGCCAGCTTCTAAATCGGGTAAGGTTTAGGCTCCCAGGAACCGGTAGCCACTACTTTGCTCGTCAATGCTTCGATTCTCGTATGCTACAGCTCCTCGCCTCTAACGACAAAGAGAGTATCGCCATCCTTCAGCACAGCTCCACGGGCACTCGTCTCGAGCCGCTCAAAAGTGTCGGCCTTTTCCCGGAACAGGAAGAGCTTCTGGGCCTTGTCGCTTGTGCGGTTGTTGATGTTCTTCAGCCTCAGCTCCGAGGCTATCGAGTCTAGAGCTCTCCCGAGTGGCCAGGCACGTGACACGTAGAGCGGGTTCCTCTCAATCTTGTCAAACTTTGACTCTTCATCCACAACTTGTACCCACACATACACCCTCTCCGAGACGGCTACTTTGGAGTCTCCCTTGGCCTTAGTCTTGAGCTGTGACATCTCCACGATTCTCTTTGCGGGTCCCTTGGCTTTGTCCTTGGACTTTCCCTGCTTGCGTACTTCGAAGAAGCGCTTGAGCTTCCCCAGAGCACTCTTCTTCTCCAAGGCTCCCTTTATTGTCACAGGATGGTCATCGGTGGTCTTGAGCTCCACTTTGAAGTTGGATCTGTCGGGGAAAAGAGTCTTGGAGCTCGGAAGATGCGAAGTGTCGACGATCTTCTCTCGAGCTGTCTTCAACACCCTCTGGGGGCACTCATGGCTCTCGGGCTGTCTATGCTGTGCACAAAACGTTTGCGAACACGAGCACTTGAAAGGTAGGAAATCAATCTGACCACAGAACGAGCAGTGCTCGCCTATGTCCATAAGCGCCACGTTTGACATGTCTGGTTGGGCCTTTGGCGTGGCCATGACGCCTTATAAGCGAGCTCGGTGGCGTAGAAGGATCGAGAAGGTGGCTCCGGTGGCGACGATGACAAATTGGGAAATAAAGTCTGGGGCTCAACTGGAATGTTCTCCTCGGACAGCTAGACTCAAATATCAACAGAGAGGTCTAAACCTACTAGCTGGAGATGCTCGTAGTGCTCGAGATGCCTAGCCATCAATGTGGGTCGCGGTCACGTGATACAAGCCACCCGCACACCACCACAGCCGCTGGCTAACAATGGCGGCAATTCTCGGATGCTGTCAAGTCCGCTCCGCTTCAGCCTTACTTCCGCTGCTTCCACGGATAGATCTTGCAGATGGCACGAGAGTCACGGGCAGAGCTCTATGCACCACTATGCTCTTGTAGTGTTGGCCACTGCCTTGGTCAGGTGCTTCCTCTGCGTCTCTGCGCCTATCTGGGTTTCAAAACCGAGCTTATTACCGGCTCTGTAACTGCTCCACTTTCGGGTGATTTGAGAGCTCTTGAATTGTCTCACAGGAAGTTAAGCTTTTGACAGAAACGTCACGTGACTCGCCGCGGTCGAGAAGCCTCGAAAATGCCCGTATTAGGGAACCCCTATTTTGAGCGTCTGTCGTACGCTTTAAATCAGCACTAAAGATAACCGCCAGTTGGACGTGTACCCTTTCTACATACCATAAAGCATAAAGCCTTGGCTCAGACATCCACTGTCAGTTGCAAGGCGCCACGAGGCAGCCATGATGGAGTCAAAGACCCAAAAAAGCACCCACTTCAGATGGCAATTATGAGTTGGATGGTTTCTTTGACGCCCTTTTAATCCCTAAGGTACTCGAGAGCAGTATGAATTAGCTTCAAATCCACTCTATGTGGCTCTGACTCTTCTCATTTCTCTTCGATATGGACCATGGATTAGCAAGTCTATCTCCTTATATTTCACCACACGCTAATGTTCAAACCTTGAATTCACCTCTCATACTTGCCATTTGTCTGTTTCCTTGCCTTGGTCATTTTTGCCGATTTTTAAATGCTTCACTGTATCCCGTAAAGGTGTCCGGAAATATTGACGCGGTTCTCCGAGATACTGCTTCACAGAGCTTACCGACTTAAGTGTCTTCCTCTGTGAAATATCATTTTCCGGTTCCACCATCTTTCTTATTAGGTGGACATTGCCATACAAAAGTGCTCTCAGAAATCTCCTCAAAGTACTGGAAGGCCATAATATGCAGGTGCCCCTATAACCCTTGCTACGGCACTTTCCGAAAATCTCGAGGTTTTCAAACTTTTCAGAAATTTTGAAAACTTGCAGAATCGCTAAATTCTAGTTAAAGTCACGTTACGGGCACACTTTTACCATACAGATCGATCCTCGTCTTCATATGACGACCCTTCCAAGTAATAAAAATCTTCGAAAAATATATCCGCCCTGAATCTACACAATCCTTCTTTTAGCTAGTCTTTACCTTTAAAATTGATGGTTTTAATTGAGACCATGCAGATGTCACGCGCCTGGCAGACTCAAAAGTTACGAAATTGTCCAAAAAGGGAAACTGGCTGAGTCGGAAGGCCTCAAGCTGGCTATGAATGAGCCCCACGTTGCGGGTAGATGTTCAAATTCTTGACAGAAACAATTTATCTCTTTAAGAGCTCAACAACATTCTCAGAGGCTTTTAATTATCGCATAGCGTGGCTTTTGTGTGCTGAATCGTAGGAACTCAATTATTGTATAGTGCCAATTTACGGTAAACGCACACTCCAAATATGGTAGCCACACACTTTAACCGCGAAGTCTTACCTAATATAATTGGTAGGGGCACACCCAAATTTTGCAATAGTTCCCTACCAGCCCAGGTCCCGGAATAAAAAGCGGGTTTGCCGCTTAACCCCGAGACCCAGAGGCCTCATATCCTCCGAGGTGAATGTATTGATCTCCAGCCTCCTGCTGAGCACCTCAGATACTCGATATATGTTTTCGTTGTACCGCAATGAGGTATGCTTGTTAGTATGGCAGGGAGACTGCCCGATTGGGATATTTTCGCGGTGCTGGTGTTCGGGTGTTGTGCAACTATTGTGCCAACAGGTGAGGCTGCCGACACAAAGGGTTCCGCAGGCACTTTGGCTCTTTGACTCTTCGCAGCTCGGAAAGTGTGAGACTTGGATCTTTGAATTTTTTTGATGAGTAGCAAACGCCTAACCGTTCCAACTGGGCGGCGATAGGTGAGGCTACCGATGCGTCAGTATGACAAGCCAGGCAACGGTAGAGAACGGATCGGTATGAAGTCAAGCAGTAATAGAAGGTAGAGAGAAAGATAGGAAGTAACGAAGTTCGGGAGAGAGTCATCAATGGGGGGTCGAGGGAGAGAAGGTGAGTCCTGTTGTTAGTAATGGTGAAGGAGCCACCCCACTGTATATTGAGAGAGGCCAACTGCCAGCATGTGAGGCTACTAGCTGTTGGCACATCCCTCAATACTCACAAAGACAGTTCGAGGGGCACTTAGAACTCGGCAATCCCCGTATCAGCATGTGAGGCTGCGTCGACAGCGGTGCCAGAGCCAAATGCCTCCAAGGGGTCTCAGTGGGTGTGGTGGACTTGAAAAAAAGAAACCGAGTCTGCAAAGTTTTGAGGTTATCGGAAGGAGTCATTCAAAGAAGTTATAATGTTAGCTGAAGGAGTCATCAGGCCGTGCCAGGACTGCCGCAACTTGACACCGCGGACACCGCTTGCCCTCAGATGGTGAGGCATCTCCAGGCCAACAGTGCCCGGGCCCTCGGTGTCTTGCGTTGGCAGCTGGTGCAGCCTGTCTAGAATCTCAGCTAAAGCGTTTCTGTTCTGTTGGCTTCACTGGTCGATTATTGAGTTGGTTAAAAGGTCGCTTTTCGGGGCTCTGTCTTTGTGTCACAAAATCAGCTTTCTCACCACCGAGGCGGATCCCGGGGACCACCACGAAATCAGCCAGGCCTAGACTTTTGCATCAAGTACCAGTAAGTAGTGGGTAGAAGATAAGCTCTGAGACCCTCCGATAGGGCAGTCGCTGTACCGCTACTGAGCACACTGGCCGCCAACTCATCTCGGCTTCAGAAAGGCGATGCAATCCGGGATTAGGGCAGAGTTGGGGTAGAGAGCGGTTGATAAAAATTTGATTCCTAGGATTATCCCTGGCTGCTTTAGTGGATTACTTATTTGGGCTTTAGTATAAAGTGTATTGTATAGTGCCAATTCATGGTACGCGCACTCCTCAAGGTGCGCGAAAATGTCCCAAAGGGGAAGCGACTCTGGCAAAATCCGCTAGCCCAGGACATGGTTGAGAATTGCGCTGCAACCAGGGTCTGTGATGAGACTTTGAGTACCACCGTAGCTACATTCCATATGACCCCACACAATCATACGCTCCCTGGAGCTATATCTGCAATTTTGAGCTGTCAAAATGTAACCATATGTACAGAGACGCCTGCGCGCGAACACTGGTGAAGGCGCCAGAAAAGTCCCAACTTGGCATGGCTTCCAACTACTGAGCCTCTTCAAGAATGATTTGAAAACAAGTCCCGTAACACCAGATGCTCGTCTTAGTCGTTTTGGACCCTAAACACACCTCTCCCATAGCCTCTTTATCTGTAACAATGCCTCGAAACTTCTCGACATGAGCGCACTTTCCAGGATGTGTGAAGCTCTAACTTTCCTATATATGAGCCATGTCCTTTGAGCCTCTATGTTTACATGTGTGGATATTTTTTTCTGATTTTTAAAGGCTAAACTGGGCTCTAGAAACTCATCCGGATATCTCTTGGTAGTTCTCCGAGGATCAATTTTCAGAGGGGTATCGGTTTGAAGCCTTTGCGCCAATAATTTTGCACTTTTAGCAAGAATTTCCAAATAACAGTGGATACGTTTCCATACAAAAGTTCTCTTAAATTCCTGTAAAAAGCGCTGGAATGTCGTCATATGCACCTGCTCCTAGAACCCTTGCTACGGCACTTTCCGAAAATCTCGAGGTTTTCAAACTTTTGAAAATTTTTGAAAACTTGCGAAATCGCCAATTCGCTTTAAAAACACGTTAAGGGCACATATTTTGGACTTACTTGGATATTTCTCTCTGCCCAAGGCTTGTTTCGGCAATTAAAAATCTGTTAAAAATAATATGAGTATGTTTCTACAGTCTCCGGCTCTCTGCTGATCTCTCTCTCAAATATTGGTTACTTTAAATGGAACTATGCAGAAATGATGCGTCACACAGACTCGAAAATTGCAAATTGCGAAATAGTCCGGTAAGCGCACTCCTCATACCTGGTAACCACACACTCTAGCCGCGAAACCTTACCTAATATTTCTGGTAGGGGCACACCTAAATTTTGCAATAATTCCCTACCAGCCCAGGTCCCGGAATAAAAAGCGGGTTTGCCGCTTAATCCCGGGACCCAGAGGCCTCATATCCTCCGATGTGAATGTATTGATCTCCAGCCTCCTGCTGAGCACCTTAGATGCTCCAGATATGTTTTTGTTGTACCGCAATGAGGTATCCTTGTTAGTATGGCGGCCAGACTGCCCGATCGGGGTATTTTCGCGGACGCGATGTGCGGGTGTTGGTTGCGGCGCTATTGTGCACCAATGTGTCAACATGTGAGGCTGTCAACACAAAGAGCCACAGGCAACCGAAAAGATTTGAAAACTCCTTTTGGATATTTGAATTTCTGATGTTCATAATGAGCGAGTTTCGAATTTTGAATCTTTGCGATGAGTAGCAACCGCCTGACAGTGCCAACTGGGCGGCAATAGGTGAGGCTACCGGCGCGTCAGTATGGCAGGCAGACCAGGCAACGATAGTAGAGAGATCCTTATGGGAGCAATCAGCAGTGAAAACAATAGAGAGAGAGTCATTAATGGGGGGAGAGAGGTGAGTACTGCTGTTAGTAATGGTTGAGGATCCACCACAATGTACATCGGGAGGCACCAGTAGCCAGCATGTGAGGATGCTTGCTGCTGAAACATCCCTCTGTATCCACAAAGGCAGACCGGGGGCTTTCAGAAATCGACAATCACAGTGTCAGCAGGTGAGGCTGCTGTTACAGCGATCCAAGAGCTGGATGCCCCAGAAACGTCTCAGTGGGAGTGGTGGAGTAGAAGAAAGAACGGATAAGAAAAGTCTTAGGGTCATTGGAGCCATCCAGAGGAGACACACAATAAGCAAAGGAAACCAGCAGGCCGTGCCAGGACTGCCGTAACTCGACACCGCGGACACCGCCTGCCTTCAGATGGTGAGGCATCCCCAGGCCAACAGTGCCCGGGCCCTCGATGTCTTGCGTTGGCAGCTGGTGTAGCCTATCTGGAATCCCTGCTAGAGTATTCCTGATTTGTTTTCTTGGATGGAGATTGTTGAGTTGGTTGGTATGTGGCTTTTCGGGGCCCTGTGTCTTTGTGTCACAAAACCAGCTTTCCTCGTATCAAGGCGGATCACGGGGACCACCGCGAAATCGGCCAGGTCCAGACTTTTGCATCAAGTACAAGTAAGTATTGGGTAGAAAATAAGCTCTGAGACCCTCCGATAAGGCAGTAGCTGTACCGCTACTGAGCACACTGGCCGCCAACTCATTTCGGCTTCAGAAAAGTGCGGCAATCCGGGGATAAGGCAAAAATAGGGTGACAATCTGGAGCTCAATGTCTTATGCCTCGGAATACCCCTGGCTGCTTTAGTGGATTACTTCTTTTGGGCTTTAGTATAATGGTATTGTATAGTGCCAATTTATGGTACGCGCACTCGCCAAAGTGCGCGAAAATGTCCCAAAGGGGAAACTGCCCTGGCGAAATCCGCTAGCCAAGGATATGGTTGAAAATTGCGCTGCAAGCAGGGCCTGTAATGAGGATTTGAACACCACAGTGGCGACATTCCATATGACTCCACGCAACTATATGCTCTTTGAAGCTATATCTGCATTTCTGAGCTGTCAAAATGCAACCATATGTGCAAAGTCGCCTGCGCGCGAACACTGGTGAAGGCGCCAGAAAAGTCTCAAGTTGACATGGCTCCAAGATACTGATATTCCCTCTAAATAATTTGAAAGAAAGTCTCTTAGTATAAAATGGTCACCCTAGTAGCTCTAGATCCTAAAACCGCTTCTCCCATAGCCTCTTTATCTCAGATCCTGCTTCGAAGTTTCTCGATATTAGCACAGTTTACAGCGTGTGTAAAGCTCCAAACTTCAATTATATGAGCGGTATCTCTTTAGCCACTATGGCTACATGTCCGCGTATTTTTTTCGGATTTTTTAACGTCAAACGGGGCTCTAGAATTTCATCCGGAGATCTTTCAGTAGTTCTCCGAAGACCTATATTCAGAGGCGTACCGGTTTGAAGGCTTTGAGCCAATAATTTTGCACTTTCAACAAGCGCTTTCGAGTAACAGTGGATACGTTTCAATACAAAAGTGCTCTTAGATTCCTCTAAAATGCGCCGGAATGTCTCCATATGCACGTGCTCGTAGAACCCTTCCTACGGCACTTTCCGAAAATCTCGAGGTTTTCAAACTTTTTGAAAATTTTGAAAACTTGCGAAATCGCTGATTTCTCGTTGAAGTCACGTTACGGGCACACTTTTAGGACTTAGTTGGATCCTCGTCCTCATGTGGAGATACTTTCAAGTAATAAAAATCCTTTAAAAATATATCCGCCATAAATCTAGAGTTCCCCCTTTTCAGCTAGTCTTTATCTCTAAAATTGATGGCTTGAACTGGAACCATGCAGAAGTGACGCGCCTGGCAGCCATGAAAATTACGAAAATGTCCGAAAAGGGAAACTGGCTGAGTCGAGAAGCCTTGGGCTAGTTACGAATGAGCCCCACGTTGCAGGTAGATGCTCAAACTCTACGCAGAAACATCTTATTTCTTCGTAATCTCAATAAAACTCCCTGAGGCTTGCAATCATGACCTCCCGTCGCCTTAGTGTGCTGAATTCTTAGAACTAGATTGTTGTGTAATGCCAATTTGCGGTATGCGCACACTGCAAATCTGGTAGCCACACACTTCGACCGCGAAATCTTACCTAATATTTCTGGTAGGGGCACACCCAAATTTTGCAATAATTCCCTACCAGCCCAGGTCCCGGAATAAAAAGCGGGTTTGCCGCTTAATCCCGGGACCCAGAGGCCTCATATCCTCCGATGTGAATGTATTGATCTCCAGCCTCCTGCTGAGCACCTTAGATGCTCCAGATATGTTTTTGTTGTACCGCAATGAGGTATGCTTGTTAGTATGGCTGGGAGACTGCCCGATCGGGATATTTTCGCGGAATTCGAGGGGCTATTGTGCACCAATGTGAAAACAGGTGAGGCTGCCGACACAAAGGGTTCCGCACGCACCGCAAATCCTTAGGGTTCTTGAGTCTTTAAAGCTTGTGATGTGTGACGGTCAAATCCTTGAAACGTTTTGTGGGATAGCAAATGCCTGACCGTATCAACTGGGCAGCGATAGGTGAGGCTACCGACGCGTCTGTCTGACCGGCCAGGCAACCGCAATGAACTGATAGGTACGGAATGCAGCAGTAGCAAAAGGCAGGAAGAGATGGTAAAGAAGGTTGGGTGACAGCGAAAAAGTCATGAACCAGAGGGAGGGAAGTGAGTCCTGCAGTTAGTAATGTCTGGGAACCCACCACACAGTTCATCGGGAGGTGCCGGCAGCCAGCATGTGAGGCTACTAGCAGCCAGTACATCCATCGGTGTCCACAGAGGTAGCGCAGTGCTTAGCACAAGTCACTATAGCAGCAGGTGAGGCTGTTGCCACAGTGTGATTGTACTGGCACTGCGATCTCGGTGAGTGTAGTGGGTAACAGAAGAAAACAGATCCGGAGCTTCAAGGTCAAAAGTCAAGGAGACAAGAAATGCCAGGGCGACAAGTGGCGGAACTTAGTAAAGCGACTAAGGAAGACAGGGCGAGCACCTGCTACCGCAGCACGGTGCCGCGGACACCAGCTCCAGCAGATGGTGAGGCATCGCCAGGCCGGTGCCCGGGCCCTCAGCACTGTGCTTTGGTGGCTGACAACTTCTCCGATGTCTCCCCTGATACCTTCACTGGTATTCCAGGCGTTCTTCTTAAATGGGCTGGAGTCTTTTCTGGGAGACGGTGGGGTCTGTCTTTGTGCCACAAACCTGTGCAAAGCGCTCCCTCTCCCAATTAGGAAATTATCGCGAATCACGTAAACAGATGTTTACAACTTGCTCCATATTCGATTTTTCGCTTATGTATGACTTAGGTATTAGTGAGGAACAGTACATAAGAGTGTATGGAAAGTCTAGTGCACTGGAATTTTGTGGGGCGTGGGATATCTGCACCCCTTCTTAATATGGGGCTTTGCTGCTTTCACGCGCTTTCCCTGATTTCAACTTTTTTTGAAAATTTTGAAAATTGAGATTTTCGAAAGGGAATGCTTGGTGTGCGGCTTCTGAGATTGGGGACATCGTTATATCTTTTTGTAAAGGAGAGTTTTATAGTTGCAAAAATATGTGAAAAATCTAAAAAATTCAGGAGAACTCACTGGTACTAGAATGGAACCAGAGGGACCTTTGAGCGTGTTCCTGTGTGACATTATATGCATGTACCATGTATTGAAACCACTCAGGAATTGCAAATGCAGACAATATCCACACAGTGATGTACAAATACTGAGCTGTATGTAGACGTTGAATGACATACCATCGCGTAGTATCTGGGATGTATATATATGCTCAACATTATGAGGACATACATGAAACTCTCAGCAAGTGATTTTGAAATTGTGAAATACTTGAAAGGGCTGAAGGTTAGAAGAGAAAATCATTATCTAATGAGCTGTATCAACGGAATAGTGCGAGATGCTTAGAACTATTTGACTCAATGCTTTACCTTGGTTGGAGGAGCCAAGTTATTAAGTTAAAGTGCTAAACCTATGCCTTTGAGGAGATGTACGGGTGTATCTTCAATGGTGTGTGGATGTCGAGGCTCATGGTACGCCCACACAGACTGTTAAGGGCACACTTTTTTCAAGCATAGCTCCGATCCAGCCTGGATCTCGGGGATAGCGGCGGAGATAACGCCAGTGCCCGAGATCCCGAGGCCTCAAACAGAGTCCAGACCTTTCAGCTCCGCACATTTGGTGGAGATAAACTCAATTGGCATCAAATAGTTAAAAGTGCGTCACTGATAGAAGTGAATCAGTATGCGCGACCCCCAACTCCAAAATGTGTCAACAGAAAGCAGCATGGAAACCAAAATGTGAAGAAAGGTGGGGACCATCAACACAGGATGGACATCAAGTGCAACCCACATCAAGAAAACACGGGTGATTGGATGTTAGTATGACCAAAGCAGAAGAACAATGACATGATCCATCAAGATGTAGTGATGAAGGACCATGATACCAGACCATGATGTGAAGACAGGTGAGGCTGCCACCACAAGATGACATGATACCGAAGTCGATCAACACTCACCAAGACATGCGAGAAGACATGATGTGGATGCCATAATGTGATGAAGGGTGAGGGCAGTCAACACAAGATGACATGAATAAACACATATCAAGACCACAGCATGCCCCAGCGTATGAAGGATGACAGCAACTTGTATGGCTGGGCGTTAGTAAGAGGACAGAAAAAATGAGCAGTACTCGCCTTGATCGTGGATAACAGGAAGACGGTTGACCATCAACATGTAGGCAGGACACCTTGATGTGAAGATAGGTGGGGGCCATCAACACAGGATAGATACCAAGTGCAACATATGTCAAGACAACATCATACCTCGATGCGTGCTAGATGTTAGTAGACAAGGTGGAGGTACCACGACATGTTCTATCAACAAGTAGTGTCGGAGGACCATGATGCCACACCATGATGTGAAGAAGGGTGAGGACAGTCAACACAGGACGACATGACACCAAGGTCCATCAAAACTCAGCAAGACACACTGCAGTCCATCAACATGAAGACAGGATGTCATGACGTGATGAAGGGTGAGGCCAGTCAACACAGGATGGACATCAAGTACAACATGCATCAAGACAACAGCATGCCTCATGGTATGATGGAAGACTGGATGTTAGTAAGGTGACGACATGGATGATGGATGACGACATGCCTTGATGGTGGACAACAGGAGGGTGGATGACAACATGGTTGACCATCAACATGAAGACAGGACACCATGGTGTGATGAAGGGTGAGGACAATCAGCACAGGATGGACATCAAGTACAACATGCATCAAGACAGCAACACGGATGACTGGATGTTAGTAAGATGTGACACAAAGGTAGAGTGATACCTACCTCAAGGATGGATGACAAGAGGGTGGATGACCATCAACATGGAGACATGACACCATGATGTGATGAAGGGTGAGGACAATCAACACAGGATGGCATAACACCAAGGTCCATCAACACTCAGCAAGACACACTGCAGTCCATCAACATAGGACAGGATGTCATGACGTGATGAAGGGTGAGGCCAGTCAACACAGGATGGACATCAAGTACAACATGCATCAAGACAACAGCATGCCTCATGGTATGATGGAAGACTGGATGTTAGTAAGGTGACGACATGGATGATGGATGACGACATGCCTTGATGGTGGACAACAGGAGGGTGGATGACAACATGGTTGACCATCAACATGAAGACAGGACACCATGGTGTGATGAAGGGTGAGGCCAGTCAACACAGGATGGACATCAAGCACAACATGCATCAAGACAATCGGATGACTGGATGTTAGTAAGACCAAGGTGGAGGAACCATGACATGATGCATCAACATGTAGTGGTGAAGGACCATGATGCCACACCATGATGTGAAGAAGGGTGAGGACAATCAACACA